>KK117019.1:223339-265102 GCA_000611955.2 Stegodyphus mimosarum
ATAAACAAAAAATATAAAAAGAAAATTTAATTGAAAAATACCTGCGCTTAAGCCGCGAAGGATAGAATTATAAAAGCAATGTATTTCAAACATAACTTTTCAAGGGGTTAGTATTTGAAACACTAAACCCGCCCGACTAATTACTGCCGAACGTACCTTTCGTTCTTCCTGCCATTGTGAGACCCAAAACGCTATTAATTAATTGTTCGGGAGTGCTAAATAATAATAAGTCTAATGTCAAAGAATTACCCCGACATGATTTTCGTCACTATTAATTACAAGCAAAGAATAATAGTTAATTTAAAATCGAACGAAATTGAATTGCAAAAAATGCAAAAGCATAACATACAGAAAAAAATCTAGAAAAACTGTGCACAGATACATTCGAAAATGTGTTCTCTTTTAAATTATGAAAGCGTTCAAACGAGTCTTATATATATATCACTAAATATATGTATACCTGCCATCTTACTCAGCCTTTATTTTTACAATCGTTGGTCGTAGTCATATATATTTCAGTTACAGAAGTTTTTAATTGACGAAAATAGTCATGTTTCGAAAATGTCAAATTAAAAAAAAAAAAAAAAAAAAAAAAAAAAATAAAGAAATTTCCCAATTCCTGTACTCACATTTGGGAAAGTTTTGTACTCGTTACGAAAAAATAAAATTATAAGAAGTTTGACTCCCTTACGACAAAAATTGACAATATTCAGTTTAAAAATTTACAATTTTTAATCCGCCCTACCGGTATAGTGGTTAGCGTCGCTGACCGGCGTGCCGAAGGGTTCGGGTTCGAATCTCGGAGATGGCATGGATACATTGTAAATGTATAGTGTCGGTGCGGCATGGTGACACTTTAAGTGTGCGGCGAGCCGAAAGTCCTCTCATGTGGTTTGGTGGAAGGGGAGAGGGGTAGGAGCCCTTTCCCCCGGGGTGCTCTTCATCAAAATTGGGGGCGGAACTGAGCCAAATCGTACTGTCACCTGTTAGGTGCTCAAGGCTATTGCCAACGACAGGCGTAACCTGGCGCTCCTTGACACAAGATTTCTCATGGGCTTGGGCTGACTTTGTCAGACAAGTAAGCATGAGCAACAACAACAATTTTTAATGCCATTTCAACTTCCTTTGAGGCATCTGTTAATTAAGTTAGAATAATTCGAGGAAATAATTTTAAATGAAGTGCAGCAAAAATGTGTATAATTTAATAGTTAGTGCAAGGAAGTCATGTGATGTCCATATCTGATTTTTTACTATTAAAAAACTATTTTGCTACTTTAAAAAAATATAGAATGGTAGTTGTGACTGCTAGAAAATCTAGTGGAGGCTTCTTAAATATTCATGAATTCTATCATGCGATTCTAACTGGTGTAAAAGTTTGATCACCTTTTCTATATATTAGCTTACAATAGGCAGGTAGTCCTTATGTTCTTTGCCAATGTCGATTAAACAAACTTATAAAGTGTTGAATTTTTATATGCAATATTTTGCTTGAATTAGAAAATTATAAATCGATATCTATGATAAAATATCGATATAAATTGAAAGATAATTTCCAAATACTTCTATAGGATTACATATTTATTTAAAGTTGCCTATGAATAGGTAGCTACGGAGGAAAGAACTTTTACAAAGCCGAAATTAATGAAAAATGATTTGAGATCACCAGTGTACTAATTTGTCAATGATAGAAAGTCAATCAATAGAAAGTGATCAACAGGAAATGATATTATGGATATTTCAGATATAAAAGTTCTGATTAAGAAACTTTATCACAGCTAAAACTAGATGGCTAAGAGTGTAACTAATGGCGTACCATATATACTAGTCCCAATATAATAATAATAATTTATAATTATTTTTTGAGATGATTGAGAAAATTTGTTTTGTTTAAATGATTTATTTGTATGTATACATAAGTATAACTTGCGTTTAATGTGCTAAATAAACAGAAATTACTTGAAATTAATTACATTTTGATTTGTAAATTATTTTATTTTGTGGGGCGCTAAGTACAGCCTTGCGCAAAAGCGCCGCGTATCCACGGAACAGTTCCATGGTGCGAGATATGCCACAGAATTATTTAGTTATGAGCTAAAAACGTCACTGTACTGTATTATTCTGATTATAAAAGAACTTCTCGTATGAGACGATTCTATTTCTTTGAAATCATTTTATAATTAAAAAATGCTCACATGAGCCTGAAACGTTGAAAGTGTTTTGTAAGAAAATTAATAAAATGGTCTAAATAACGCAGATCGAAGTAAAAACTAAATAAATATATTTTTTCTTAATGCAAAAAGTTAAAGAACAAATGAGAAGTTAAATTAATGTTAGGTGCGTCTTATGAAGACAGGTATGGTTTGCAAAATTGCATCCAAAGAAAAAAACTATAAACATCTTATATTTAGTTGTACATGGTGTTCATTAGCGACCAGAATGCTAGTATCTCAATCGACTCTGCAAATCACTTAGATTGACACATTTTATTCAGTTTTCCTTTCGACCAAGAGATGGCGTCGTATGTACCTGGATTGTCTGGCTACGTGTGTTGCCAGGCTAGACAGGATGTTGTAGAGAATAGCGATTATGGCCTATTCAATACTGGTCTCTTGAAAGCTTTATTATCTTTTTCCGCTTAACTATTACTAGATTAGTGGTCCAAATGTAGTTACACTTATAGAACCAACCTCAACTTTACCTGCTAAATAAATAGGTAAGCTGATTTCACCTGTATTGCTTCAGCAGTTCGAGGATTTGCATTTTCTTGATTGCCCTGTTTTCCCTCATAATTAAAAGCACGATATGAGACTGCTGCATCAAATAATAGCAGTTTTGATTTATTTTCTTGATACTTTTTTATTATCATTTGTTCATAATAGAGGGAAAAAATTGTAAACACATGAAATTCTATAATCAGTTTTTGTTACAGAACACAAAGTTATTTGATTATTTTTAAACTGCAAAACAAAAATATTTAGTAAATTAACCTTTTAAATAAAGTATTGATGAATTGTAGCGTTCATGTTGTATTAATATATTTGATATATAATTCAAAGTATTACTCATGCCTGTGCTCCGTTTTTGCTAATGAAATCTTTTCTGAAAGCAAAATTAGGATTTCAAATTTATTTTGAGATTTTCCGAAGTTTTCAATTAATTTTGCTAAATATCCAATTAGTTTCCAATTAATTTGCTTAAATAGTTTAATGTTCAGATATGTGCAGGAATTAGTTATCACGACGCAGCCTTTTGCTAGGTTTCTAAGCAGCGTTAGATGCATACAAATCTTAAGTTTTGTAATTTGAGTAATTTTGCAATTCTCTCAGTTTATGTAAATATTCATTTCAGTGTTTTCAGTGCTGAGATTTCTTTGTTGATAACTCATATAACGAATCAAAAACTCAAAAGCAGAATCGCAATTGCATGCTCTTTAATTATAAGTAGTAATTCACTAGAAAGATTTTGATTAAATTTTTTTTATGGTAACACTATTTCTCTTTTATGGATTTGAACTTTGAAGTGTAAGAAATATTCCAAAATATTTACGCATACGAGAAAGTTCATTAAATTAAATCATTATATAATAGTTTTTTATCCGCATTAAATTTATGTGAAAATGCGTTTGATTTCGAGCCGAAAGGTAATTTTCATATCCTTCGAGAGCTCTAAAATGTTATAAAATTAAAAGGTACTATTTAAGAATTTGTTAATATTAGATAATTATTACTATTATTGTAAAGTCCACTTCTTTCCAATGCTTTACAGACGAAATATTGTAATAAAACAAATACGTTAGGTATTTTTATGGAGCGTTTGCAAAATGAGAAATTTTGAGAATTATTAAATTTCACTCTATAATAAAGTGTTCTAAGTGGTATATAATAACTGTAAGCATTGTGTCTACATCCAGTGTTCGAAATATAATCACAGATCTCATTTAAAATATCTCATAATGCAATAGAACCTGAAGTTACTCTAATGCTTTTTCAGTTCCTTCCAGTTTCATCCGACAAAAATATTTCTTCTAAAGTTTTTATTTTAGTTCCAAGTAATAAAATTCTCTTGTGCGTTTCTTGTAAGAAGACAATAAAAGAATAAGAAATTGTTATCAACAGTTACCATTTCCTGACAGTAATTATTACAATAAAATAAACATTGCTTAAACAAAATTGGTTTTACTGTAATGCGATGTGAAATAAACAGGGTTCTTCAATTTCTAGTTAAAAGCCAACTTTGCTTTGCATCGTTTTATTTCTTCATATTTTGAATAAGTGATTTATTTGAAATTTGCATTACGCTGAATGAATTCCGAAATTAGAAATATCAATGACTGAAATCATAAAAACTTCTTTCTGCGCGTATTTTCTTCATTTTGTGAAGGATTTGTCAGCAGAAGATCCCTCGTTTCTTTAAATAATGCAAATCCGTAAAGGTATGAAAATGAAGATAATTAATTCAATGTAATACATATTTACGGTTAGAAGTACCACAGGTGCTATTTATTTTAATCTTTAATTGCCGAAATTATTTATCTTGGGTTATCCAAAAAAATATTATCCGAAGTGGCTATCAGCAAGCTAGTGTGCTGAAACGGCTTTCTACTATATCAGCAAAATTTTAAATATTACTAATAAAATAAACACATAAGCTGCTAAATTTTTACAGAGGGAAATTCCCTTTTAGCTTTAGTAATTGAATTTTCTATTAATTAGAAATTAGAAAATTTTAATTAGAAAATTAATTAAATTAATTAATTAAATTAAATTAATAATCTAATTAAAAATTTATAATACCATTGTGTTTTATAGCAAGAGGGAAAAGAGGACCAAGTGTCATAAGCGTTTTTTCAACTGTATTAGCAGACAGTTAGTTCATGATCCCTTCATAATACAGCCTCAAATTTTTAAAGTCTCCTATTCTTTCTAGGTATGAAAAAAATGAGATTATTTTTAGTTTAGTTATTAGTAAGGAATTTTCTCCCTCTACTGCTTGACATCGTGGTGTAATTGGATGAACGTTCGGCTGCCAACAGCGAGCTTTGAAGTTCGAATGCCGGTAAAAGCAGTATGCATCTTTTGATACCTTCTGCTGCGAAAACCTAACAGACTCTACAAGTGGCGGCCAGACTAAAATGCGGTGAATAATAATTCGTCACTACCAGGATTTGGCGAATGGGCCCCGCTTCTCCAGTCGCCCTTTACGAGGGGGAGAGTGTAAAGTATGTTCTCCTTCCTTACTGCGTGCATTCGTGGTGTAATTGGAAGCACTTCCGGGTAGCAGTCTGGAGTTCGGGATTAAAATCACAATGACCGGTATGGCACATTTTCATGTTTCCTGCTTCGACAAACCTAATGACTCTACAAACTTATTACTTTCCATGGATTTAAATAATATAAAAGATGTATGGCACAGCACATAAGTAAGCTGTTAATAAATTACTTTAGAAAGATGTGTATGATTTTAATATAAAATAAATTTTTAAATTATTTTTCGAATACTCCCATAGACTATGTCCCCTTTTAATCCAGTTATTTTGAGTTTTTATAGAAATATACTTATAAATTTTACGAAGTCTCTATAATATATTATAAAAGGCCAAGAATTATTAGTTTATCAGTTTATTTGAAAGAAATGCAGCCAGATCGACTACGTGCAAATCTACTTTCTGATTATGTAAATGCATTTATGAATTATTTGACAAATTAGACACTTGCGCGGCCTAAAATAGATATTATAAAAAAGGAAAAAAATGCATAATGATTTTAATTAGCATAGTTAATGTAATATCCTTGGGTCCAGCTAAGTGTAATTTTATAAAAATACTTAATGGTTTTAATGAAAAATTAAAAGTGTTGCTTTTTGGATTAAAATAATTTAATTAATCGCTGCAGTCCACCGATTCTAATACACTGATATTAGCTCAAATATCAGTTTTTACTGATAAATAATATAAATTATGAATTGAACTGTAAGGAATACTCTTGCTTACTGTACTATTTCTTTCGCATGAAAACTACATTTAGTTATGCTCCGAAAAGGCCTAGAATGAAGAAAAATTATATAAAGCACTTAAGTACACTGTACAAAAGCATCCTATTGCTTGACAATTAAATGCAGAATATGAAACATAGGTTAGTTTATTTCTTTCCTTCAGATCTTCTCAAATGTATTTATATTATTTTGAGGCTATTGTATTTCTAAGTGCCTATTGGCAACACTGATATCAGTTCAAATATCATTAAAACAAAGAGACGCACAATCTATGAGATTAATGCATGAGTCACAACTTCATTTTTCCTAAAACCAAGTGCATATCAAACGCTTAAAAACGTTTTACTGAATTTTTCATTTTGCAAATATTAGCTTTGATTTTTAGAAGTGGCAATATGGCTTTGAAAAAAATGCGGTACTTGTACACTCATGTATGGAAAAGGATATGGAAAACACTTATGGAAAAGGAAGTCCTAACACTAAGAAGACATCAGTGTTGAAGAATGAAATGTAGGCAAAGCATTTGTCTAGGTATCATATTTATAGAGTTATAGATTTATCAAGCATTTGATATTATGTTTTCAAGTCATAGGTTAAAGTATGTTCGAGAAGAGCCATTTCGGTATGAAATAGTGGTACATTAATAACCACTATAGTCGCCATGCTGTTGAATGCAAGCATACCAACACACATGCTTTGTGTCGTATATGTGCCGTACCTCATTTTGTGAAATAGAGTTCTGTGCCTGTTGCCCTTCATCAATCAAATCAGCAACGGTCAGTGCTGGTTGTGGATAACGCTGGATTTGTCATCCAGTCATGTACCATACGTGCTCGGTGGGAGAAAGACTGGGCAATCTTACAGAGCGAGGTAACATATCGAAACTTTGTAGAGCGACACTTTGTAACTTTTTTTGAAAGCATAGGTATAGATATGAGTGTTATCCTGTTGGAAAATACCGCCTGGAATACTGCTCGGTGCCTTCAACAGTTTGACGTACAAATTTGGGGTCAAGGTGTGTGAGATAACACTAAGTACTCCTCCTATGATAGGGAATTGCTCACCAAATCATAACTCCTGATATAGGTCCAATGTGTCTACTTCGCAGACAGCTTGGTTCTCAGCGCTCATCTAGCCTCTTTCTAACCAACATATGGCTATCGATGGTATCAATACAGAAACGGCTTTCACCTGAAAACACAGCGGATCTTCACTCCGCCCTCTAACGCGTATAGCTTGACCACTTATATCGCAGATGGTGGTGGTATGGAGTTAGTGGTATGGCCCCCAAATGATCGATTTTTCACAGTTCGCTGTATCACTCTGGTGCCAACAAAAGCTCGAGTATCTGCTGCGAATGCAATGCGATGCGCCACAGACGTGCGGCGAATATGATAGTCTTTCCTTTGAGTGGCGGCACGTGTGCAGCCAGCGTTCTTGAAACAGTGACCGTGACCACTGCTGCCAACATGCATGTATAGTGACTACATCCCAATACCGCGGAATATCGCGATTTTTTTCTTAATATATGCAATATCGCGAAAAGAAAATCCCCCTTCTCGTAGCCCTATTATGCAGCCTTATTCAAACTCAGTAAGTTGTTGATACTGCCTTTTTCGTCTCCTTAAAGACATTGTTGACTCAAATCTCAGCCACAAAGCTCAATCTGGAAGTTAAATAAAGAACACGAAGTTTATGTAAGCTTCGTATATTTAAAGCAAACATGATTTGAATGTTTATAGTGGCTATTAGCGCCCACTTATTCATTTAGCCCGAAATTTGTATAAACGTTACTTTCAGATATGCAAACATGCCTCGTAAATTTCGTATATACAGCTCAACTCCTTCTTGGTGTTCTTCATTTTCCCTCACTGTATTAATCCAGCTTCAGTGTATTAATCAAGCTTTTTAAAAGGCTCCAAATATTTTGTATACGATACAATGCTTACATTTTGTTTATTTTTTATCGAAAATTTAATATTGCAGTTTGTATTTATAATATGGATTTACATGCAGTATTTCAGACTATACGAGGGGAAATAACACGATCCCACAATAACGCTCTTAAGTAACAACAGAAATTCTTTATAATGAAAAATGATTTTTAGTATGCTAAATCGAGGTAAAGAAGAAGAGCTACCTCGATTTCTTTCCCATTAGAATCTGCGAATATGATAGATATCTGTTCGTCATCAGGGAGATTTATTTGAAATATTGAGGAACTGGCTGATGCCCCAGTTGAATGAAAGCACTGGTGATTACTCTCTCAGTAAGCCAATTTTCCGGCTCACTACCACAAAAGCTATTATTAAGACAATTTTCAAAAGTACTTCAATCAAAATTTGCCCGTACGGTGGATAGGATGTGCGGTATGAGTACGTGACATATTAATGCAGCGGTTACTCTTCATATTGAATTCCATGTGACTTTTTGTAACAGTTTGTCAGAGGTACTGTCCACTCCCCGCTCATCTCCAGGATCTTCGAGACTGTGCTGTGGATACCGTTACTGTGAGTTTAGGTGATTGGGATATATTTGTGTATGTGTGTATGTGGGAGGGAACAATTTATCCCATACATGTCCACCAAAATATATCAGCAGAAGCAAGCAAATTGAAATTTTACTAAATATGTTAAAAAATTTTTTTCATCCTTTCTTTTCAAAAACATATTTTACAAATGTTTGCCTCTATTTCAGCATGAAAAATGGGAAGGAGAATTTGAAAATTAAAAAAGTCAGAAGTTTGTATGCCATTAACACGCATCAAGCGATAAATTTTAGTTTTATCATGGCAAAATTGAGCAATTTGAACATTTTCAATATTGTCTTCTCATGGCAATCCCAATCATTAGCAAAAATTATTTGCGCGAATCCGATCGTTGTTTAATGTTCCATGCAATAAAGTTGATGAAAAGCATGAGTTTTGATTGCTTTGTTCTCTTTCGAAATTGATGTAATGCCTTCAGACTGTACATCTATAGTATTTGTTTCATTTCTATGTTTTGTCTTGAGGATTAAATTAAAATATTCAGAATTCATTAACTGCGTATTTAATAGGGAGGAAAGTAAATTACAGCAAGGCTTCGGATTGCGAGTAACGTAGTTTGTCAGTGTCTTGTAAGACGAGCGAAAATTTTTTATAAATTATAACTTGATAAACGAGCGAAGTCTTGAACTGCGAATAGCGTACATACGCTTTATACGCCGAATTTCATATGATCACAACGGAGCTGACGGATCTTCTTTCTCTCGCTGAAGGATTTTAATGATGAAGACTGCAATATGATTTGCTAATGGTTATAAATTTGAGAAGCTTGCTCATGAACAGATTTGATAAAATTATATCTATGAGGAAGAACATGGGACTGGATGTAAATTAAGACGACATTTAAGAGCTGGTGGAGGAACATGACCAGAAGCGGACCACCGAAGATCTAATGGATTTGTGTGGGCAGTTACAGCATGAGTTCATGGACGTAATTCCAGAAAGGAGGAGAGAAAGGGCGAAAGGATCTACAAGATTGGGATTATAGATTTAAGTAAAACGTTATGTAAATGTTTGTAGAAGAGATCTACTCGTATAAGACTGTAGCAGTAAGAGAGGTGATTCTGTTTCACGACATTGCAATGTCATATTTCTGCGAAATCCTTAAAAGAAAAGGCAGAACCAACTGCATTAGACAGATTTCTTGTTAAATTCGTATGGAAAGGAAAAGAGACGCTTCTATTAATCAGACTTAAGAAATGCGTTATATGTATTAAAAGTAAGTATGTTGTATGTCTCTTCTGATAACAGCAACGTTTCTGCTAGTCAACCATAATTCCTTTTACAGGTAAAGTTAATTTGTTTTATGTGTTTTTATTTTATATTTTATTAATACAGTTTATCAATGATTGTAATTTGAATATTTTGGAGTTGTGGAACAAACCATCTGAGTTTCCATTATTTCTTATGGGGTAAAAAAACGCGTGCTGTGGATTTAGAGTATATTTACGAAATACTACTGAGACTGTAATTATATTGTAATATACAGCACACTTTATTATTATTTTAATTTAATTTTGGTAATGTGTTATTGAGCATAATTAAAAAAATCTTTGACATACTTGTACATATATATCACAGGAATATTTATACATGGTGTACGAAAAAATGTGACCAAAGATTTATTTCTTTAAACTGTTGCTCCAAAGCCTATATTTTTATTCCCATTTTTTCTCAAAATGAAGTAGAGAATTTGATGAGAATAGTTTCAACGTTAAGAATGGAAAAGTTTTGTTAATATGAAACATAATTTTTTTCATCAGTCTGTACGACAAGCAAAAATTGCGTTCGGCCAAAGTTTGTATATATTCATCATGCTTTAATAAATTAAATAGAAAAAGTTCCATACTTTTATATGCTAAATTTGCGAATATCTAGGGAAGAAAATTTGCTCACTCAGATCAATTTCAACGCATTATTGTGGATCGAAATTAAATATTCTGTAAAAGTTCTCTAAAATTTAGGGAATAACTACAGCACAAAATTTGCTCGTTTCGCGATTACAGTTTCTGCATATTAGGTACAACGGTACTAATTACTGATTTTATGGCTAGCTGCATGAAACCATTAATCACGTTTACCTCTGAAAATTTTACGTGTAATATCTAATGTTTTGCTCTTAATTTACGAAATCATAATTAATATTTTATTAAACATAATAATTTTTGCCGTAAGGGGGACACAAGTAATTTAGATTTTATGTTCATATAACCCTTCCATCCGCAGTACTAAAAATGGTTTAAAACTATTCTCTATCTTATTTTAAGAAATTTAGTAACTGTAAATACTTCTGCAAACCAGTCTTTAATAAAGTACGGGAAAACGTTACCTAATGCAATTAATGAATCTAATAATTAATGCGCTCTAAGCGAAGTAACTTTATACGAATGTGATAAGCCATAGAAATGATTATTTTCCAATGGGTGTAAACTTGAAAGAAAAATGTCAGATGTAACCAGAGACTAAAATTGTCAAAAATAATAAAGTTGTGTTGTTTAATTGTTTTAAAATCTAAACATTCGACTGAACTGCATTTTTGCAAAATCATTAAGCTTGTCTCATTAGTATACGATATTTTAATCTTGGGAAGCAATCTGCAATGGCTGGTGATCGATTTAAGGTATCGGTGGTCGTTGAAGCTTGTTCCATATCAGGATCAGCATCCAATAAGTTTTTTTAGCGTACTTAATGTGACAAAAAACTAACATCTGCTCTTTTGCTATTAGCTTCATATCAAGTTTAAAACCGGATCAGAGAATTTAAGTGAGAATAACTTAAAGAAAAAAGCAACTTTTCATTTTTTTTGTAATGCTTGTGGAAATAAATTTAAGTGTATTTCACTGAGAGATTTGTTTGAGACTAAATAGAATCTAATTAATTCAGATGCTTTTTTATTTTGAAGATTACTTTTTAACCTTATAACACAGTTGCCGTTTTGTTTGACTTATTAAGCACTCTGTGAAGCGAGAAACAGCATTATTTCAGTTAGCTGCTTTGACTGATTATTGCACAGATCGAATTTACAATAAGCTCTGCTTTCTTGTATGTTTTACATCTACCATTTTTTGGCCTTTCTGTATACACCGTGTGGCATTACTCGCAGTTTCGCGTAATCCTTCATATTATGACAATGTATTATCCTAGAACATAGGCATATGATCCTATCTGCTGAAATAACATACATTTGAATTTGATATGATATAAATTTTTTACAATTCTTTGCATAGATATTTACACCTTTAGAATAGAATAAGGAAGACAATAATAATGTCGATTTGATAACCTCATAACTTGGGAATATATTAAATTTGTTTTATTCATTTGATTACTGATAGATTACAAGCAATCCTCGGAACGTTAGCCTTTCCGGTTTTTTGAGACGTTTTTGAAGAGACGGGCCAATTTTTTAGAAAAACATTACACGATATTTAAAGATATATTAGTATAACTGTTGAAAAAGCTTGCAGTAATTACACGTAGTATATTGCTTTAAACTAATCGAATTACAACACTGCATCTCTCTGTTAGAGAATAAATTAAGTAATTTAAAAATAACATTTCTTAATAATGTTCTGCTTTTTTCATGGAAAAAAAACTTATTACTAATATAGTATTCGTTGTTCAAACTGCGTCTTTCCTGCAATGACTTCCTTGTCGTTTGCAAACAGAATCTTGATTTTTGATATAAAAATTACTTTTAGTTAGGTTGTAGAGTCTATTAGGCTTTTCAAAGCAGGAAATATGAAAATTTGCTATAACTTCGAGTTCCACACATTTGCAGACCTTCCGTTTTCCAGCCGGATATACTTCCAATTATATCACAAATGCACACTGCCAAGGAAGGAGAAAATTTCTTACGAGGTAAATCTGACTTCCGTGACACGGTAAGTTGATTTAGGAAGTCACTTCATCTTGGATGTCTGGTGGTACCTAAGTTATAAAATATTCACATTCTGAAACAAATGCAATTTAGTTTATGATTTTTTTCCTTATGTAGATAAGTTACTTTATAACTAATGATAACATTAAGTATAAAACATAAGTATTCCCGATGCTGTATAAGATTTTCTGAAAGCATTGCAAAGAAAGCTTAATCTAAGACTCACAGCGCATAGCTCCTAGACTCATAGCTTTAAGCCTCAATTTAAGAAATGTATCATATAATTTATACTTTGCAGCGACTTTTGTCATTTGATTCTTTTCCTTATATAAAATAAAAAGTATTTATATCATTGTATTAAGAAAGGTTTCTATTAAAAAGTCATTTATTGTCGTATTAAATATATTATGAAGCCTATCATTGTAGCCATCTCTCTAAGAAAATCATCTCTCAAAGCAACTAGGATTTCTGAAAACACAGTTAAATAACGATTTTGAACATCACCGATCAGGAGACAGTTTCTACAAGAAACCAAAATTATTTGGAAAACGATCTCATGAGAATATTAAAGATTATAAAAAAATTATTTGCTTCACTTCTTATATTGAAAACGTGAATGAATGACAAATCTTTCAAGAAATATATAACCATGCAGTCTTTTAAAAGTATTTTGTATCTTTGCATTTGATTTTAAAAAGAAAATAAGTGTTACGAATGTATTTTTATTTGATGTTTATATAAAAGGAAAAGCGATGGCCATATGAAACACCTTATACATTAAATATTATTTCGGCTGTAGAACTATTCCAGACTCCATGATCTTTTGAATTTCGATTAGCAGTGTTCCTTTTCAGTATGTTCTACGCTTATTGGAAATTTCATATTACGAAACATATATTTATCTGACATTTATCCGAAAATTAGATTATATGAAACAAAACTAAAATTTAAATGATGTCTGAAAGTTTCAAGTATTGGAAATCTTGGAATACAATTACATAATATTTTTTCACATTAGCTGAAGAAAATGTCGAAATTTTATATTTTGTTCACAATTTTTCGATACCTAATCAATTTTCAGTAAAACACAGTGTATAGTGTGCACAGTGTTTCACTGAAAATTGATTTGCACACACACAGTACCTCGGTATCGAGCTACGGCTTGTTTTCTTGAATCTTATTTCTACTTTAAGTAACCAGCATGAAGTTATTATAGAGCCTATAACGAAATATAATGATAAATCTTGTAATGCAAATTTGTGTTATCCATTATTCATAAATTATGTATTATTTTCTCATTTAATCCACAAAATGGTTTTCACCGCTCCGGACTCCAAATTTGTTGCTGCACTGAAGCGAACAACGTGCAAAGAAAGTTGATTCATTAAAAAATAAGTGCTACATTTTGTATATTAATTATATAACAGAAAATAATAAAGTGCGCATTTAATAATAAGAATGCGTTCTTTAATATAGATATGGAATTGTCTTCCCAGGTATAGATTTTATTGTACGAAATATAGGTTATTCTAATGCACTTGAAACAAAATAACAGTTTTGAGATAACATGCGAGAAGAACAAAATAACAATTTTGAGATAACATGCGAGAAGAACAAAATAACAATTTTGAGATAACATGCGAGAAACGTTGCTTTTGAAAGTTATTTTTAATGGAATTTTTCTAGAGGAAAGCTACTTTATTGCATGCTCTACTTTTGCGTGAGGTGGTTTCCACTGTGAGTAATGGGAATAAACAAGACCGGTACAATCAGTTAATGATTAGTTGCTTATCTTTATTACTCTTCTGCATGAAACACCGGAGTAAATTAGCGCTATATCTCACTGCAATTTTTTAATGTCATTCGTTTTATTCAGTTTTGGCCATTAACACGCGCATTGCTGATCAGATTCATTCTTCGTGTTGCTATTTGAGAATAATCTTTAAATATGTTTTGAAGCAACTCTCATTGTTATTGTTGGAATTTATAATGAGATCGATATTTTCACACTCTTATAATTCCTTACTCAGTGTAAATTTGGAATATTTCAGATTCCTTTTCAAATCGTTTTTGTAATTTTAGCAACCGAAGATTTAAAGCTACAGCAAAAGAATTTCCAGCAGTTTCAGATTTATGGGCTTCTTAATCTGTACGTTACCATCTTTAATTCAATAAGTGTATAAAAGAGGAAGAAATAAGCGTATTTAATTTGATTTTAATTTGAATGCACATAGAGATCCTAATGCATATTTAAAAAATATAATATGAGGAATAGGCCACTTTTAGGCTCCTAACAACATCAGACGGGTATTTATTTTGTTCAGATTTACTAATGAAATAATATGATACCTCAGACTAACCATAATTATGGAAACAAATTTAGATTTCATACTACAGTTAAAAATAAGTTCATAAATATAATGCTAGTGTCTTAATTTATAAATTTTGTAATGTGATCCATTGAATTATTCTTTAATAAATCATTTCTATGTAATCATTGTTAGTACGCACGTAATTTTTGTTATTGAATGATTGCTTCTTATGGCTCTATTTGCAAAATCACATGCATACCATTATTGTTTGTTGCGACTGCGTATCATTTTAAATAGGGTAAAATTAATAGTGGTAAAATTAATTGGATAAAATTAATGTAATTTTACTTTAGATCAGTTATGAAGAATTTTTACATAGCACACTTTTGTCATCTTATTTACAACGTTTCATGTTTTATGGCTATTTTAAAATACTTTTAGAAAGATAGAACGGTAATTCTTTTAGCACAGTTTCCTATTTATTATTTTTTTATCAATATTTTATAAGCTTGTTAATAACACACAAACTTCATTCAACATGCAAATGTCATAAATTTTATTTAAAAAGTATCTGGTGTGGACACCACATGACCTCCTTGTACGCCTATTAAATTACACACATTTTTTGGTACATTTCATTTAAACTTATTTCCTAGAATTTCATTAGAGATAGATTTCTCATTCAATTAATTCAGTTCTCGCTTTGCGGCAAGGCAAAAAATACATAAAACTCAAAGCATCTTCGTTAAAAGTTGTAAAATACAGAAAAACCTTTAACACCAAATACAGTTAAAATAGTTAAAAAATAAAATGTTTACCATTAAAATTAGAGTTTTTACGCAAAAACAAGCAACTCGGCCAGCCGTCAAGAAGATAGAAATTTCGGTGCATAAAATTGAAAGTTTGCTTTTGGTCCCACTCGGCAAAAATGCACCGAAGTTGGCGCACAAACTGACTTAATTCACTATTCTTCTAAGTGTTTCAAATGTAAACAAATGACGGTCTTGTTAGACTTATCTCAAACTTTTGAATTATTGATTATTCTATAACTATTGCATGCAGATTGATTAAAAGCAGAAAAATCTTAACCGGAATATAAGAACAACATAATTTAATCACTTTTAAAGCAAAAAATGCACAATTTATCAATATACAAGAATAAAAAAACTGAGCTCATTGAGCCACGTAACAGAGTGGATATTTATGTATATCCGTTTGGTGAAGCCGATTGCAACCAAAAAGGGAGATGCACAGCTGCATTTTATAGCAGTCCCACATACAAAATTTCAATCTTCTAAGGCTACTCGTTTTCGAGTATATGCTAGATACATATATAAGTACGTACAGAAGTCAAACTTCTTCTGAATCCATTTTAAGTCCATTTTACAATCCGATTCGGAAAAAATAGAGTCCTTTATTCTGTTCGTATGTACAGATGTCACGTAAAAATCATTCAAATAGATTCGAGACCAGTCAAAATGGATATTTTCGTGGAAATATGATATCCGAAATTTTTCCGATTACAGTACTTACCTTTACTCCGTACAAAGAAGTAAAAATAGTAATTTATTATTACATGTCCTACTGATATAGCAATATGAATTAGGCAGAATCATGTAATTTTTTTTATCGTATATGCATCATTTAGCCAACCATCTTTTTTTTTACTAAAAATACTTGATTAAACTGGTCACTAAAACTGAAATCCCCTTGAAGAAATTTCTTTTCTTTTCTTTCATAAATTTATTTCTTCCTTTTAACTGTAGTGATTTTAATAAATGTTTACTTCTGAAGATCGAATATTAATATCGCATATAAACGATTTATAACGCTTTCTTAAAAAGTCGATGTAAGTTGTCGTCAAAGATTTAATTAAACTACTGCAGTAATAACTGAGCCTTTCCATTCATCATTTCAGCTAAGAATTTCCTTTGCTTGAAAAAGAGATTTATATTTAACACAGTATTCAGGCCAATTTAAATATTTAGTACTTCTCAGTTATGTGAAAATGTGTTTTGGCTAAACTTAAAGTTCGTTTCGATTAAGCATTTCAGCTTGCTGAAATCTTTGGGCTAAGCATCTTAGTAAGCTGCTGGTCGGTAAAATCAGAAATTCAGACATTCATTGAAGCCCAGTATTCAATTCATTCGTATCACCGAGGGATACTATGTTTTATTAGAATTTGGTAAGAAGAATTAATAATCTTCTTAGAGGTTACAAAAGTTTATGCAATCTGCAATAAGCTAGTTCCCTTTATAGCACATCTTAAGTATACGTATATGGTAACAAATGTATTTCATAGCTATCTATCTCAAAGAATGACTTTTCCCATGCGCTATCAAAAATCGCTGAACTAAAAAATAGATCTTCTCTTAGAATAAGTGTCCAAACAGAGCTTTTACCGACAGGCTCCAACAGCCTCCATATTAACGTTCAATCTTCATTTCCGTTCGGTATTCAGTTTCCCAGAAATGGCAATGGCGCCAAAATGCTTTACTTCCTTCAGTTAGGCGTTGTGTCAGAAACTCAGGCACTTGGGCCATTAGGATTATAGATTCTTTTCCCGGATCTTAATTAATAGCATACCAGACGCTCAGTTATGAAATCAGCTGATGCATTTGACGGCCATTTGTCTGGATTACTGTCACATCTGAAGATGGCTTTCATAGATGCTGAGGCGATTACGGATGTGATGGTTTCATTTCAGTTCAAGTATGCGTTTCTGTGTTAGGCGATTATTCTAATGGCATTCGATAAATGTGAAGATTCTTTTATTTTATTGTAGCTTTGTTCGATGGGTAAGAAACACGAACAAAAACATTTTGGTAAGCATCATGAATTTTAGTTCTTTTAAGAAACAACGCGTTTTAAAAAATTAAATGCTTGCTACGTGACTCTTTTCGAAAAAACACAAATTCAGAATAAGTTAAATACCCAACTTGTTCCATTTTGAATGGACGAGAAAGCCACTGAATGCACTTTATTTCAAATATCTTTTAGCACATAGTTCTATCTTCACAGAAATTTGGGAATATTCACACAGTGCCTATGCTTATTTTAAACTATATTACATATTTTTATTTTGATTCTGTTAGATTACATTTGCTATTAGTTAAGCTTCGTCATTAAATAGGTTCACTTTCATTTTGCTGATGCAAAGAAAAGGTTTAAGGAAAGCAGTGCGCCGTTATATTATAATATTATTAAAATATATTATAATATTAATATGAATTAATATGTGAATGGCAAAAAGATTTAATAGTTTAATCATATATTCACTAATGCAAATTTTGCAATTAGCTTTGAAACGACTGGCTATGTAGTATTTCAAAATATATTATTGTGGTAGCGCCATCTGTCATCAATATATGAAAACTCCGTATGGTCCATTGGTTTGAATAGAACCGCGAACCTTCATAATTTATTGGCGAGTAGTTTAGTGACTGGATTAGAAACAAAATACGAACTCAGTTGTTAAGTATGGCATGTTCCTTTTGAGAGCCAGTGAGATAACCACATGTTTGAAGATCTGTACTCTTTTTATATTGAAAGTCTGATAGCAATTATCATTTTTTGATTTTCGGTACTTCCATGTAGCAAAAATGTCTAACATTTTCCATGAATGTGTGCTCTTCCTTTTTTTTAATCCGGGAGATCACATGATCTTCTAAAAATATGAACAAATATTCTATTAACAAAATAAATGGATGGCTCACAATTGATTTAAATGCATGCAGTGGTCATCGAACTACAGCTTACAAAAGCCATGATTTGACAATAAGATATTTATCCAATTGTTTCAAATATGGAACTCGGCATGTCTAATATATCGCTGAAAATGTAATAATAGCTGGATGAAATATGATAACATTTCAAACATATTTGGCTGATTTTTTTTAAGACTAGTTTAAGAATTTCTATAATTTCTGAGTTTTGAAATTCGTTTCTTGCAACATTTATGTCGTCTAATTAAAATACCTATATTTAACAACAAGTTCTTTTTGACTCACGCTCCAATGTTTCGTAAAGAAACATTCAGTTGAAACTGAATTAAAGCAGATTCAAAACTTAAAAATGAACGATTTAACTCGTACATGTATATAACATGCAAACTAAACTTATAGTATTGTGCCCGTATTTTTAGAATGAGAAATATTTATTCTTGCTTATTTATGATATATAAATGATACAAGAATGCTGAAAATTCCAAATTCCATTAAAAATTCGAACGTTGCTAAAATAAATGCGAAAGAGAGAGCATTCAAATATTTTGCTTTTCTTTTTGAATGAAAATTTAACACACTGCTGCCATCTGATAAAAAACAAATCTTCATCTTTAAATTGAATAAAAGCTAAAAATATTTCTATTTTAAAAGTTTCAATAAAAAGTTTAAAAAATTAATAAATCTGCATAATCATTTGAATAAGATTAAAGGAAAACTAACTTACAATCTGAAGCCTTCCGATTGCAGTCTATCGCACTAATGAAGAGTTTACCAATAAAGATTTAAAAAGTTAAATAAAGAGAACGAAGATCATGCAAATATCTCTCTTTTCTCCTTAAGATCCTTCATTCTTTTTCTTTCAGATTGGTATCAACCTGATATCAAGAATCCCCAAAATGGTTTCTTAAGCATTTTCATCCTACTTTGCCAAAAATTTTGATTACTCTTATTAAGGTTGAATTTTGTCTAAAAAATTCGTGAACTTATTATGAGCATGCCTGAGATAACCAGTTTTGTGAATCTTTTCTTTCCTAACCGAAGGTCAAAAGCGGGTCCAAAACATCTGTTTCTGTGCGTCATGCCGGCAGGATTTTCGTAAGATGCGATGGTGTTTATGTGACGATCTTTTGCGGTGCACCTATTGTCTATCTGGACGCGATTGGGGGGTGGAATGTCCCTCTCCTGTAAAATATTTTTATAAAAAGGCACGTTGAACAATGGGTCATGACGGTCTTGCATACGTAGATCAACCAATGAAATATAAAAAGCGCATGTAAATTTTAAGGAATATAAAGCATAAAAAAGCTTCGATGATTAATCATACGTTTTTATAAATTTATAGCTTTGCATAAATGTAATTACTGTCACAAACACTGTTTTATAGGAATAATTATTAATTAATATATAGTGTTGCGAAGTACCCAGCTGCAGTGAGATAGCTTCCCCGAAAAGCGGGGTTAGGTTTGCCAGATATTGGCAAGGAAAGGCAGGATTGCCAGATTTGGCCCGAAATCGCCCACTTGTTCTTGTTTCGTCTATGGCATTCCGCCAGTTTTGTGGCTAAATATTGATATTTAGCTACAAAATTGGCGAAATGCTATAGACGGAACGAGAACGTTCTAGTAACTTGAATTCAGTGTAGTAGCAGTGTTTTGAGTTAAGAGATGAGCTTGAGAGCGATAGACCGAGTGGGGAGCAGTACTTTAGTGCTTTTCCGTGAAGTTATCTTCACCGTTATAGCCTGAATGATGTGTTGCTGATTGTTTTAGCGTGTTTATTGTAGTTTTTTGACAACTGTAAACGTGTCTCTCGAATTGTCCTGTGTAACAGTGCTTACTGGCGAATAAATTCTGTTTTGATTCTTCATCAAGTGTTATCATCAATTACTCCAAATCTACGAACCTATAGAACGCAACAGTACTCAAAGAGAGACGTAAAATCTCGAATGTCAATTTGCAATTATTTCATCCAATTGAGCTTTCAACTCATTTCTAGCAGTCCTTAATACCGAACGCAAATTTTCATGATCAGTTTTCTGATCTATACATATTTTTCGTGCACCTTTATTAACGAAAACGTTATTTGTCATAAATATGTGGATAAAAATAAAGCTAAATACAGTTTGACGCAATTAAAAATACATTTTAATTTATCTGCTTTCGGGAAATCACAAAAAAACTTTAATTAGTTTGAGTGGAATTATCTTTCAACAAAAGATCCGATTGCAAATCAATCAATCCTAAGTAATTCTGAACTTTAGTATCCTGCAAATTAAAATTAAAAAGTATAAATTTTAATGACAAATCTTTTTAAATTTTCTGACAAGTCTTCGAATCTACTGCTAATTTCAGTATGTTAACTAAGACTTTGATCCCATACTGAACAAAATCTTCGTTTTTTCGTTGCTGCTGATTTCAGCAATTTGTCTCCAAAATCGGGTAGCAAAGAGATGAAAACGTCGTTACACAAGATTTAATAATGGACCGTATTAAGCAATAAATGGGCTGCATTCGACCGGCGTGCCTGTTTTTTCCCACCTCTGCTTTAACGCAATGCTGTTTTTCAGTTTGTCACTCGCCTGATCAACGTTACTGAGTGTCTACTTTCTCAGCATCTGTACTATACCTGTAAAATAAACGATTTTACAGGCGCAACAGTAACCAATTTATCCTCGGAGTTGATAGAATATTCACCGTATCAAAACAAAAAAGAATAGGATTAATGCAGATCATCGCGTAATGCAGAATGTCATTTTATCAGGCTGCTATATATACTGTGGCTTGATACATAACGCAATGTTATCTAAAACAATTTTTAAATAATGGAATCGAGGAATAATGCGTCCGGCGATTCTTATGAATAACTTTGTTTTCAAAACAATGTGCTTATTCGTCCGCAATCTGACAATATGATAAAAAATAAAATAAATTTTCTTAATAGAATACACTTTTATTTATAACTCATAAAATAATTATTAACTGACAGAAAAGACTGGTTAAACTGGTTTGTTATATACTTTAATGGGACCAAAAGATTAAGTCATTCTCTTTACAAAATCGTCTCCAATTTTATGTCACGAATAAGAAAAGCTTCGGGGGCTCTTGATAAAATTTATAAAGAGAATATCTTATACTTTTGAAAATTATTAGATTTCATTAAACTATTAAATTATTAGATTCGTTGGTTTCTAAGTTCTGAGAGAACCTTGATCTATCCAAACTTAGACAATATTTTAGTCTGAGTGAAGTTAATAGATAATAAGTGAAGAAACTTTACGCAACCTTCTAAACTCTCCTTATCTGAATTCTTAATTTCCCAACTCTTTTTAAAGCTATTTTTTGAAATAGATATTACCAACATATACTTATTTGAGTCATTTCTTAGTGGTCAGAGCATTTCCGCACTTCTTTGCTCACTTCTAGATTAATTTTACAGGAAGTGAGTAAGAATTGAACAGTTATTAACTAAGACACAGCTTGCAATCCTAATGTTACTAAATGAGTGAGTCCATTTTTTTCATAGTTAATGTTTTCTTAAAAAACCTCAGTTTTAATATAAGAGGTTTGACTTTTTGGAAATTACGAAAATCTTCAGGCGTCGTTAGCCCATTGCAAATATAATATTCCATAACTGTATCAACCAAAAATGCGGCCTCGTTTTTTACTCAGTTCTTTCAATAAATGGTGTTAATGTGTGGCAGAACATTAATTTTTATAGCAAAAGATAAATACTATACTTAAGGAAATACCTGTTACTGCATATCTGTAGCTTCTGTAAAATGGAATCGACTTGGAGATGGAGGATATGAATAGTATTAACTGCTATAAGTGTAAGGATTTATTTCATTCTAACCAATTATTTTTAGGTTTCCTTTCCTTTTCCTCCCGATTTTAGTTTCCTGCAGGAATGTAAATTTGTTTTGACGTAAATACAAATCTAAACTTGTTTCAGAAGCAGTATTTAAACTGCGTTTCAAGATTTCAAAAAGAGTAGTAGTGGACTTAGTTCAGAGTTTATGCTGCTTGTTCAAATTTAGCTCTCTAGCCGGTGATAGGCACCCGTCAGATTTGTACTATTATATCTAGGCTCGGCTTTACTGTTTTAGCGTTAGTTAAGCTAAGGAGCCAGTCTTTAGATACCTTCATTTATCAGTGATTTGTTACATTCTTATTTTCTGTTAATTTACGTTAGCTACAAGTGTGAGCACGAAGTGCGTTCTTCTGTTTTAATTTAGTTTAAATAAAAAGGTTATTTAAAACCTTTATTAAACAATTTTATTCTCAAAAGACAAAGCGAATACTCACTATTTCATCTTCTACATAAAGTCCAAGTTGTACAATACCTAAGTAAACAAGGAGACTCTATATAATCTGTTCCTAAAATCATCGTTTCAAACCTTTAGTTCTTCATAATCGTTTGCTAAAATTCATTCTTCTCTGAATCCGATTCACGAGTTAATAAAGCCACCAAACTTTCATTTTCGTGTCGATGTTTCATCATCGGAAATACAGGCAAGACATGGATAGACAAAACTCTATTGAAAAGCGTTATTCCTCTTAAGTATGCCGAAAATTATGTAGTACCTGTGATATTATCTATATTTTCTGACTTATTAATTTCTGATAGCTAGTTCTCGAATGAGACTAGAAGAACGATGAGTTATTGCCAGCAACGAGATTCGCAAAGATTTGCTTTGCTAATAGGATACGTTGCGGTCTGAAATGAATCCTTCAGTCATGCACATTTATAAAGCGAACTTAAGATTCGAGTTGTCTAGTTCATGACTACGCATCAAGGGGCAATTTTGTTCATACCACATACGCTATAACGAGAGTGCACTGCAGTACTTTTCCTTCAAGAAAAATGATAAATGCTTGATATTAAAACTAACAAAAAATTAAATTTGAATTCAAACAAATACGAGGAAAAATATGTACCATTAGATGAACAAATTTTAAGAGCATTCCAGAAATAAAAGTTTGGAGATAAAAATAATTAATGAATCATTTATTAAAATAATATTAAAATAAATAAAAATCTAAATAATTAAAGGATTACGCATTAAATTAGGTTGTAATTTTAAGCAAGCAGAAATAATCTATTTTATGTGAGTTAGCTATACAAAAAGTCTATTCGGCATTTTTAGCAAAAATCAATACCTTATCCGCAATAAGGTTTTCTTCTTATTAAAAGCATAAATGCAAAAAATTACTTTAATAACTCTATTTTATTTTGTGAACTAATATATTGCATACATTTATGCTACATTTGCATATATACTACATTTCTTGACTTAAGTAAAGCGCAGAAAAGGGAACAAGTAATATACTTCCACTAGATATTCATACCTATAAAGATATTTTAGAAGAAATGTTCCAAAGAATGGTTGAAAAACTTCTGAGGTCAGAAATTGCTTAAAATAATCAAAATTTATGTTTGTGAAATTTTATACAATATATTCAATATATTTATTGAGTTATAATTTGACATCGGCATACAATACACAATAAGCATTTATTTTCCTTTAAATATCTCAACTCGTAATTCTTCGAAAACATTTTCTAAATATTTTTAAATTTTTGGTCAATCAAAGGTGAACAGTATATTGAAGGTTTTAAGCTAAAGAACAATAACAAAAGTAAATATCTAGAAATAGTACTTCGGTTTCTAAATTAAAACTTAGCAGGAAGAAGTACATAGAAACCAGAAACATCAGCCGCTTTAAACTATCCTAGGATCTTGATGTTGACATTGTCCCAAGTATAGTTTTTTAGTTGCTATTGAAACATTATATTAACTTCTCGCGTCCTTACAGAAAAGAGGTATTAGAAAGATGATCTCTCTTTCATTACTTCACTGTAACGAGAGGTACAATGACAACAGATTTAATATAATCTCATCAGCTAGAGATTTTCTGCATCGGCCTTTAATAGAACACACGTTATATAATGCTAAAACGAGCTAAACGAGTGTCGATTGTAAATCAAATGGAATTCCGCTTAGCTATACATTAAGAACGGCTAATTTAATGTTTTACTCACTTATTGATCTTTAAATTATTTAGTTAATTATCAGATAGTTTAAGTTTACGTGTAACATTTAATTTATATGTGTTATGGTATATAGTATAACTTTATATTATTTCATTAAGGATCAGAGAAAATCTCAAAAGATGATTTAATTTAACAACAGTTATAAAAATTAAGAAATTATTTATCAAATGTTTAAATAAAAGATAGCAACTACAGCAGTTATGTACATGTAATTTATGTAACACTGTCGATAACAGCTAATTTTACTAAAGTTTTTGTATTAAGATCTACGTTATTTGATTAATTCAAAGAATCCTTCTTGTCACGAACTTAAAAGTTACTTCATCTACAAAAAAGCGTACAGTTACTTATATTTTCCCTTCATTAATATAAAAAATATTAAGCCAAAGATAACTGATTATCTGATTCCTCTATTTTTAAATTAATTTCAGGACTTTGTTTGGTTATTTGAGAAATGATTCTCTAGTTTCTCTCTCAAAAGTGTGGAAAAAACCGAAATCAAACACATATACATGGCAGTTAAATCGCTGCATCATTAACGATTTTCGATGCACCAGTTTAAGAAAATCCAATTTATTCTGCAGAAAATATGTATTCTAAAACTGAAATCTTAGCGTAAATACTTGTCTTTCCTAACATGAACTTGAATACAACTACATAGTCAAATATTCAGCAATGGATTATAACCTCTTGAGGATAGGGCTCGAGGTTTTCTCCATTGTCAAAGTGATTTGAATGAGGGATTGAATTTAAGCAGACACCTAAATCTGCAGCTTTGGTTAACAAGGTCAATATCTGCATTCATAAAACCCGCTATTACGCTCTTGACTGAAATGAAATCGAGAGACAGAACTCAACCATTCACATAACATTAACCATTTTAGTTACGCAGTATAGGCAGATTATCTTCTAAAAGCCTATAAATGGCTATAATGAATTAGCTCATAAATGAAATGATTTGTATTTCACGTTAAAACTCGAGATGCTTCTGCATTTATGTAAGAGTTTTACTTTACCTTTGAAATCATAACAAAACGTTGAAAGATTTTAGAGCGGTGTCATACTTCTTATTAATACCAACATTATTAATTTTTACACTATTAGTAAAATTAACGAAAATGGTCCTATCGACATACATTACGTAACCCCCGACAGAAAATCGTACAAATGTATAAATGTACACGATTTTAAAGGTCTATAGACGCTATAATGATGATAATTCTGACATGATATTACTTGAAATCTTAATTATCTTGGGAAAAAACTCGATGGCGAATCTGTCTTGATAAATACAAGGATTTTGAGCGAACTGAAAATCGAGGTTGATTTTCCATTTCTCAAAGTAATCTCATAGTAATCAGTCATTTTTTTATAGTAAGAAGGCACGTTATAGATATTCTATGCCTTTTGTTCTGAGGCATAAACGTCTGTAGTTTTTGGTTTGATAGGAAATAAGACATAAACACTAGACAAATAAGATGGCTGCCCACTTAAAAATATTCATGAAGAGGATAGTGTAATGGTCAGTGAATTTTAGGTACTGAAAACGAAAACATTTCATATATTACGTAATAAAAGGTCAAAAACAGGGCAAAGGACACCTGAGAATTATTTCAGAATAAGCAGATCTGTCAAGGAGGCACTCATTACTAAAACGTCTAACATCGAAAAAGAGATAGAAGAAGAAGAGGATAATGTTTCCTGCGAGAAAGAAATATTATCGGAACTTATGAATTTATCTGTGAACTTTGCTAGAAATGACGATATGTCTACAATCACTTTGTGTATATTCCATTAGTATAAAATATTAATTTTAGACCCCCTTTCCTTCTCAAAACTTGCGATTCTCTAAAAATGTGAACTTTTTTTCTTTAGTGATGAAACAATTTTGATGCGTGATGGTGGAGGATGAGAAATAAAGAACAACATGGGGTTATGGAAAAAAAATCTTTTTTCCTTCTGGAGATGAAAGGTGTTGGAAAAATTTCTCTGGTTCATTTTATTGGTTTGCTTTCATTCAGTTTTTCGGCTTCCTCTGATTGAATTTTTATACTATTTTTGACGGAAGGAGAAAATAATTTCTTTCTTTACAGGAAAGAAAGAAAAAAGGCACTTTTTTGCAACTTTGAGAATCCGATTTCTAGTGGCACAAGTTTTAACCTCACTCTTGTAACTAGAACGAATATGAATTAAAGCGATTTAAAAGAAAAACTGGTGACAAGCTGCGAAAAAAGAAACAGTTTTATATAATATATACTATTTATTTAACTTACACATTATCGAGATTTCTCGCCCTGCTTTTTGTCTGCTTGTACCTTTAATTTTGTGTTGAAAAATTTTACATATTTCTATAATTAATTGTTGTGTTCTTAATAACATTACTATTATAAACGAATTTGCATAAAAGTTTTCAGTAAATGAAAAGAACACATAATAAATTTTTAAATTGGCTATTGAAATTTAATAAAATATTTATAATGTTTTATTCTCATTTTAAAAATATAAAATTTAGTTTACATTTTAAAAATTAAATTAAAAAATTCTTCTGCTGAAATTGATTTTATAAGTTAAGAAATATAATATTTAAAACTTCCATTTTTATAATACGGTAAACGCAATACTGTATTCAGAGTTATATGTTAGAGATTATAACGTCTTATAAAATAAACGTTTAAGTTCTGTGCAATTAAAAAGAAAGAATTTGTTGGAGGTCTATTATTTTCTTATTATTAAGTTATTAAAATTTTTTCTGCCTTACACATTTTCCAAATTTAGATATTATTGTTGTTTCCAGAAAGCAGGATCTTCAAGAAAAGTCATTAAAGGTTTTTTTTTTAAATTTTGACTTTAGTTGTATACTTCTAGTCACAAACAAAAAATAAAGCAGAGAATTTTAAATAGTTAATGGAAAGGTTGTACAAGAATAAAATCTGACATTTTATTTTATAATTGTGCTACTGAACCATCTTCACAATTCTGCCTACCGAAAAGTCTTTCGCTCAGTGTTACACCCACGGGGTTGACGAGTTACCACTCTGCGCAATTGACAAATTCAGATACAAGCAGCATAAAATTGAAGAACAGTTTATTTAGATAGCCTAATGTGTTGAAATTAGGGAAATATGCAGCGTAAAACACAGTCGATAGTCTCTCAACGAGGAGTTAATAAAATGTGAGGAGATATGCCTGTTTAAGGATTCTAATATACAAAAGCAAGTTCAGACTTCAAACCCGAAACCTAGCTGTGTTCCTTAGTAGTTAAGCACCATATCGCACCGAGTCGCACAGTAAACGGGATTAATACAAACCTAGGAAAACTGGTAATGAGCTTCGATCTAACATCGATCTAACATCTTATAAGGTATTTCTCTCGCCTTCTTAGCATGCCTTTGTGGTGTAGTGGTTAGCACACTCGGCGCGTAATTGAGAGGTCCGAAGTTAAGAGTCCAGGCGAGGGCATTGTATATTTTTCACGTCTTCCGCATCAAAAATTCTTAATGATTTTACAGTCTAACCTATCTAATTCTTAAACTCTTTATTCAGCATAGAATCTGCGTTTGTCCTGTGAGTCTATATTATAATATTACCTCTTAATTTGCATAGCATTCTTATTTGAGCGGAAATATATCGTGTAAATGAAGAGAAGATAGGACAGTGTTTAATTTTATCTTTAATCTATAAGTGAAACTTAAAAATAATTGTCATAATTTGACTTACAAAGAGCAATAGTTCCGTTAGTATGACATTTATTATGCTACATTGAGTTAAAAACAAAACAATTCATAGCTTTTCAATTCTGAGATACTCAAATCAATAAATATACTGTAAAAATCATAGAGATACCCAAAAAGGAGTTTTACCGGACAAAACCAATTTTTTTCAAGTTCACTTTCAACTTCACTTCCAAAGGAACTTAGAACTTTCAATTATCAGTTTATGAAGCTGCAGCATCAACGAAAAACGCATTTTAGCGATTGGTGGTTTCATCTTTAGTGAAGCAAAATTTGTTATTAATTTTGTAGTTAACTCCTTAAAAGGTTTTACCTCTGCGAAGTTTGTAGTTAAAAGTATGGCATTAGTTTTAACTAATTTAAACATAATGAATATTTTATTTTTTCAATTTTTCTCTGTGGACGTCGCATAAAAAGTTCGATTTTAGCTTTTACCAGCAATGTACTACAGAGCTTATATTAAATATTTTACTTTTGTTAAAATGTCTAACTACAAGTAAATTTCCAGGATCTGAATTAAAGCAAATAAGCCTATAACCATCGTTTTGGGAATCTTATATTTTGTTTGGGTAAGAATTTAAAATTGGCTAAGCAGTCTGTGTTTGCATTTGTATAAATTGCATAATAAAAACTGGAAATATGTGTGTTACAAATATGGTTTATGACAAAGTCCTTTAAAATAATTTATTATTTCAGTATAATAATACTCAAATAATTTATTATTTATTAATAATGCCATAGATTTCGGCAGAAAAACTTTTAAGTTTCTAACCAGATATAATATTTTGAAGAAAGATTCTTGAACAAAGTTTGAAATATCCGTCCACAAATGAAATCTATACTATTAAAATTGGTGCGTGTCTCTCAGCTTGTTTGTTTGTTTGTAACATCATCTCCTCCGGAACGGCGGGGAATTGAGTTTCGAGAGAGGTTCCCTCCCGGATTCCAAAAATTCGTGGGAAGCCAATTCGACTATTATCATCTTCACACGACTTCAGTCAGCCGACATATTCATTACAAGCTCTGAAAACGCTAATTTTCGCACTCACTTTTTCGAGTGGCAACAGTCTTAGAGCTGGAGATAAAAATGTTTTATTTCGAAAGGTGTTGTCACAGTTCGTTTTCATATCGTAGATTTTGTTAATTAAACATTTTTAAGTTTTACAAAATATGAGAAAAATAGCATTGCCATGTCACCATGTATCATGCAAGCGATGCCAGAAGAAAAGCTTTAGAAATGTTCTATTTCTCAAATCCCAAAACCTAAGTTTAAATACTCATTATTAATTTGCATTTTGGTGAGAATTTCGAAAAGGAAAAGTTATTGTAAAGACTGAAATTAAAATAATGATTAATTAATGTAAGATTCCCTACAACTTGTATTTTAGAGTTTTGTAAAAAGTAAAACATCTAATTTTGTCTTATAAGGGCGAAACCTTTGTTAAAATTTTCATTGCTCACTGTCTTAATTCTATTAAGTCATGTTGTTTAATTAATCCAGATTGTACTCATTTTGTTGCTGCAGCCTATCATTTAGTTCTTCAATTAATTTAGGCACTACACAACATCTTAGCCATCTGTTTGATACAAAGCTGCTCAGCCATGCACTTCCAAAAATAATTCCCGCGCAACAAAATGTGGGCATTATATATGACTTGTAAAAATACATTATACCGTCTACTTTGCCTAACAGACTTGAAATTATATCTATTAAGTATCAAATCTTTTTAGGTTACGTGGCCGAGACATTACAGATGGGGACTGGCTGTTGCATAAAGCCTAAAGATGTTTGATTGTATTAATATCTAGGGAAAAGAGAAGCTTTGCGTAGTTTAACAGCAAATTTGTAGAGTCATTAGGTTATTTCGAAGCAGAAGACATGAACAATGTGCAGTACCCTCGCCAGAACCCGAATCTTCGAATACGCGTCGAGTATATTTCCAATTACGCCACGAAGGCATGAGGAAAGGAGGGAGAAAATATATCCCCCCTTTTAAGGGCAACTGAGGATTAGAGAATGTAGCTATCAAATCTCGGTGACGACGAATTAAAACATCTACCACCTTTTAGTTCGGGCGCCACTGTAGAGTTGTTAAGTTTTTAATGCCGGAGACCGGAAAAATGTGCAACGCCCTAGCCGAGATTTGAAAGCTGGACCTCTCAACTACGCGTCGAGTATGGTTCCAATTACACCCCGAAGGCATGCGGAATGAAGAGAGAAAATGCCTTATAAATATTTACCCTGTCATATGACACAATATTAAGAATGGTTGCAGACATATTTCTTAAACACTGATTAGATTCCCTATTAAAATTGAACTGAGGAATTATATGGAAACAGCTTGAATGTTGTATATGTGAAGGCTCTATAAACTTAGAATCCAACTTTTCTATATCCTGTAGAACAAAACTAAGTACACCTTATCTTAATAAATACAATATTCATCATGTTTAAAAAATTTAAATGCAAAGAGTTCCAACTCTTAAGTTCAAAGTTATAGAAGATATTAGAGAATTAATTTTATAATTCAAATTAGTTTCCAATGCATATGTGAGATTTCTTAATCGTAAATGTGATGAAACTGCGGATACTGCGAAGTAAAACTGCGAAGAAAAACTTATTCGTTTTGGGGTTTACTAGCTCCCCGTCAGATAGAACAACATTTGCCATTAAGTTTGAAGTTGATCACATAAAACTATCAATAGCTCATATCTCTGCGAATGTTTCACATAACAGTGGAAAAAGACCTTTTCGCCCTATGTTGTAGAGTTATTAGGTTATTTCGCAGCAGAAGAGACGAAAAATGAGCAGTGCCCTCGCTGGGACCAGAACCACGGAGCTCTCGAACACGCGCCGAGTCTACTTGACCATTACACTACGAAGCCATGCTATGAAGCCGGGAGAAATACCTTATAATGTAACCTTTTCCTATCAAAGCATGTAAAATATTTTTCTAAATGAAATGTTTGCTGTAAAGGGACTATATAAGAATGTAGACTTTCCATGTGCAGAATCTTGCACACAGAAGGCTAAAATGGCTTCATTAAATAATGTATCCATTTTCAAGAAATTTTAAAGCTCATAGCGAAAGATCTAAGATTAACGTTTAAAGTCTATAGCTATTTTATTTAAACTTATGCTATATTATCAGCACTCGTTAGTTAAAAGCAAAAGTTATGTTACATTATTTACATCTTTGTAAATGTTTTAAATCTTGTAGACGGAATAATCTGTGTGATTATGAAGATATTATATAAAGATAATTAATTTTTTTCCACGTTTTTTACGACTAAGTTTTTTTTGGGGGGAGGGGCGAAAAAAAAACAAAATCTTAACAAATTGCTTCCGAATTAACTGTACTGGATTGTATCGCTCATTTTGAGAACTACTTATTATATTTGAATATGGGTCTAACTGCAATGTTGTTTTTCCATTTTGTATCTCAAGATTTTTTATTTTTTGCACTGTAGCATTTAGTAGCCTATGCTCAAAATGAACATTCTGTGCACACAATAAAAATTCTAACTCAATGGAATTTTATTTCAACAAATCATGAACGCTTTTGCGTAATAAAAAATACAAGGTCATAAAATATTTATAAAATGCTGATATTTCAGATGTCAGCCGTTGCATTACAAAAAGCGATATTCTAGAGCTCCATTTTAAATTTTTACAAGTTCTGATTGGCTGATTCTTACAGCGCGGTCAGTTGAAGGGTAAAAAATATTAAAACCTCAGAAAAGAAATGCGTTATCCGTTCCCTGACGAACACACACATACACACACACACGTTAGACAACGAATAAAAGCTCATCGAACGGAGATGTAAATTCATCCAAACCCTCGCAGCTTTCATCGTTACGGACGCTCGTACATTGACCGTTGACAGCTCCAGCGCCAGAATCCATTTTTGGCCACTCGCCAAAGCACCCGTCTCTTGGGCGTCTGATGCAGTTTGACGCATGTGTGTATGCCATGGAACTCATTCTTTCCCCTCTTCCCAACCCCAAACTTAACTGACGTTTCGAATGAGCATGGATGGTAGATTTTTTCTCGTCTCTTTTTTGCACCCGAATCTCTTTGCTTTGCGGTGAAGTGTAACCATTCTACTTCGCAATCCAGTTTTAAAATGTTAATGGATTAGAATACTTAAAGTGGGGTTGTAGAGACGGTTGGATGAGTCCTCGTGGAAGAAGCGGGTCATTAAAGAGTGTGGTGGTGGTCTTCGATGTAGCGCTGCAGATTGTAGGAGAATGATAAATGTTGGTATTTCGTGTATGCGGCTGGCAACAATCGCAGGGAAATTTCGGGTTTTAAATGACGTTCATCACGGGAATTACGCTTAGACCGATGCGTCTTACATCTTTAATTTAATAATGTTTCATCCTACAAACTGGTAAAACGGAAGAAGTGCAATGAACGGAGATGATGATCTTTCCCAGCTTTCAAAACGTCTAAGAAAATAAGAGAAACAAGCATTCTATTCATCTTGAAAACTTCCTTAACAAAATTCTTTCGCAAATTTGGCTGCAAATCGATTTAGGTGCAGCAGGTGTAGGAGTTACACTCTTAATTTTCTGAAGTTGTGTGCTTGAATAACAATGAATAATTTATTTTGGGAAAGAATGAATGTTGTCATAATCATAATGTTCGGATTACCGTTTAAATTAAATAAGCGCTCTGTACTCATAGGCGTACTGACTGGGTGTGCTGTAAGCTTAGCGCAATTAAGATCTTTTAATGAATATGCAACGTAGAAGAAAATAAGTATGAGTAGCATGCAACAGTCTTTATCCTTGCAAATTCATTAAAAATTATTACAATTTTTAAAATATGTAAGTTATTAAAGACTGTATGCAAATAATATGCAGTAAAACAGGAGAAGACAAAAGTTCATTCGTCTAACGCATGAATCATTTCTAGTTATGGTATAAAAAGTTTATGTCTGTAATTTGCAATGCATAGAATATTTTTTGTACGCTCATGCATCAGAATTATTCCAACGCAGATTCGAATAATCTTTTCAATTTATGAAAGAAATTATTTTTAATAGAAAAAAATGTTCCATCACATTCGGTTGATTCGTAAAAATATTGTTGCGAAATGACCAGCATGATGCGAAGTGAGAGAGCTTCCCCGAATCGAAAAAGAAGCTCCTCCAGCGGGGCGGAGAAAGAAGTCTGCCTGCTGAGTAGCGAGAGTCAATGGCGGGCTGAGAACCCAAAGATTGACCCGAAATCGTCCACTTGGCAACAAAATTAGCGATATGTCGTAGACGGAGCGAGAACATTCTAGAACGCATTCTTAACGGTTTTCTAGGGAATATTCTCTAAAGTAGGTTAAAGCTATATATACCTTGCCTATACAGGGAGAAAACAGTGTCTTGAATTCAGGGATTAGATTGACAGCGATCGACCGACTTGAGAGTTGTACTTTAATGTATTCCGTAAAGCTGTCTTCACCGTTATCGCCTGAAGGCTGTGTTGCTGATTGTTTCAGCGTGTTTGTCACAATTTTTCGACAACTGTAAATGTGTCTTTGGATCTGTCCTGCGTAACAAGCATTCTGTTCATTTGTTTTACTGGCGAAAAAAATGTGTTTTGATTCTCCATCAAGTATTATCATCAATTACTCCAAATCCACGAACCTGTAGATAGCAACAATATTATTGGCAAGATAAAATTATGAAATGATACCGTTTAAGGTTTCTTAAAGACTTTTTCAACAAGTTAATTATGAAATCCTTGAAAGTTAAAACGTTCATTATGAAATGATATTGTTTAAGGTTTCTTAACGCTTAAATGCCAATTTTTCGTATAATATAAAGGAAGCGAATGATTTTTCTTGCTAAGTGGCTATATTAAAACGATTATTTAACAATAAAGTTGGTTATCACATCACATCGCAGGGACAATTGCGAAAATATCGCTATGTTAGTGCTTTTCTGTAGCTGAAGCTTTGAAAACTTTTGAGTCTGTTATGAGGCTGTTTAACAGAAAGTATGTAAAAGGTTTTATCAGAAAGCTTAGAAGGCTCCATAATATTTCCAGTTAGAGAAATAAATTGCAGTTCAGGAGAGTTTCATGAAATAAGTAAATAAGTTTGGAAATAGTTCGTGAATGCTATGTTACTGCTATTTAGTTTTTCAGTTTGCACGTATCTGTCTGAATGGCCCTCTAGTTTTGGCGCTGTTTATATTTTATACAGATTCTTAGTCGTTCGCAGCTCAAATTCAAGGACTACCTCTCTGTATGCTCTCATTTAGGGGCGAAACTATGAAAAATAGAAAAAAGAAAATTTCAGTCTGTAGACTTCAAACTCCTTCAAAAAAGAGTTCACCATGAAATGTTTCAATCTACTTCTGTAAGAAACTTAAGCCAAATGCTTGGTAGAATGCGATGCTTGGTAAAGTCAAGCGTATAAATTGTCTTTCAAAAAATCAAATTTTACACATTAAGAGAAAAGCACAGCACTTCATTTTTCTTCATTTAATTAATTTCTTAATTTCTATAAATTAAAATAATTTCAGTTTTTTTTACACAGGGTGTTCGCAGTTTGGTTGTCTGAGATAAACTGAGCCCAAAGCAGGTGAAGAACGTATGGAACTGTAAGACTATTTTATATAAGATGGACCCAAGATAAAACAAACTAGAAATGGTAGACTTCACTTGCTTTGTATTCGGTTTCTCTTAGGGCATATTTATAGCCGAATTCGTTATATTTTGGTCATTGAGAGCCAAATGATTAAAATATTTCTAATGAGTGTTATTCATTTGGCAAAAACGTTTCCATTATAACCTGAGACCGTTAAGTGAAATGAAGTTTCCAAAGACCACAGAGATAATTAGTAAATCATATTCTTCACAGAAACTTCAAAAATTTGAAAACTCTGAATCTTTTAACAAATTTAATATAGTATGGAATAAAATCTGACTATATATCCAAGACAATGATAATTTTCTTAGGAATGATAAATTTCTTCTAATACTTTCTGAAAACGTTTCAAGAAAATAATAAATATTTCATCTATATTCTCCTTTAGGAAATACCTAGAATTATAATATTATGCTTGCTCAGAATAATGCAGTATAACGAGTAAAATAGCAAACTCCTCACGAAATTTAATTTGTATATTAATTGATTATTGAGTAGCTTCATTATCAGTTTAACGAATTAAAATCTTTAAGAACAGAAGTACTTGTTGCCATTTGACGTACATGGCACGTTTAAATTATTTTCAAATCAAAATTATATTTTGATTAATAAGCTGAATAGTTTAAAAGCAATGTGCTTTTTATTCTTTTAAGTTTGCTATTTTAATGACATGTCCAGCAGATGTAGCTTATATGGTTTCTAAATTATGTAATTTATAATATATACTATAAGATATTTCTCCCACCTTCTTAGCATGCCTTCGTGGTGTAATGGTCAAGCACACCAGCCGCGTATTCGAAAGGTCCGTGGTTAGAGTCTTGGCAAAGGCATTGCTCATTTTTCATCTTTCCTGCTTTCAAAAAATACCTAATGTCTCAGCAATACAACCGATAATTTTTATAAGGATTTATACATTCATTATTATTATAAAGTCTTCGTTAACATTATATGTTGCATACTTTGGTAAAGAATAAACAATGTCTTATTTGTTAAACGGCATTCAATAAATAGCGTTCAACTGAAAACGGCGACGTTCTGCTAAGCGGTAGCTAGATGACATTCTGTTTACTGTTTACAACAACTGTTATCAGCGTTCAACCAAATTGTATTTTTGTTGTTGCATTTTTTTAGAAGTAAGCACCTGTTTTAAGGTAAAGTTGTGATTTTAATACTCTGTAACTAAAAACTACAAAATGTTTGTTTATGAGATAACTTTCAGATAGCAATATCCACTTATAAATTAATAAAATAAATTTGATCCAAGCCATATTGAATCAGAAATGATATCATATACTATGACTAAATTCAATAAATTAAAAAAAGCCCTGCATTACATTTCATGTAAATTTTTGCCGTCTATGAGAAAATTTATCGATAGCATTTCACTGATGTTGATTTTATTTCACAAAAAAGCATTCAGAAACTGGAAACTTGTAGGTATTTATGAAATATTATAAGTTGTTTTAGTCGACTATTTTCGTAAATTGTACCTTTTATAAATATTCGTTTAATTAATGAATTAAAGTGCTATTAATTTTGATTGTGTTTTTGCTTCCAACTTCATAAGCAATTTGAACATTTTAATTCTAATATTTTATTTAAAGATTTAGTTCTGCATTAAAATATTATACGCTAAATATTTCATTGTAATTTTAGGTGTGCAAAAAAAACCTAAGTTTTTCAAGTTGCCTTGTATTTGTTCCCAAGAATTTATTAAAGAGAAGTTGATGCATTGGTTAGCAGTTATGGCGTGATATATCTCTACGTAAATGTTGCAAAAAGCGCTGGAATGAAGTCGACTTATATTTTTAAGTAATATAAATAAAGAAGTAGTGATATTGATAAATAAATATACTGTTAAATATATTCTTAATTTTATTATGCGTATTAGTTCCTGCCTTTAATTACAGAAAATTTCCGTCCCCAAAAAGGAGGTATCCTAAATAGCTTTGTCTCATCAGCTCTGATAAATGGATTCTGCTGTGCTTCTATGTAAAGAAAGTGTTAGTTTATGGGACTTAAAGACGGCTGCATGACGCAGAAACTTGGTGTCTATAATATTAATCTTTATGTCAAAGATAAGTGGACAAAGGAAAGCTTTGCAGATCGTGAAATTTTATTATCTTCTAAATAGCCTGTCGAATTTTCTGTAAAATTAGAAGAAATCACAGATCGTGACATGAAAGAGAAGACCCAAGGGAGACGCGATTAAAATCGAGAATTCTTTCTGCAATTTTTCACAAGATAGCGTGTCTCTTGTCGTAAACCAGCCGCACCCAAATGGTGAAACCTTGCATGTACTCTTACAATTACTCTTCCTCTCAACGATTCTATAAAATTGGTCATTATTTGTTCCGAGGAGTGAATAAAATTCTAAGTTTCCTGGGATCCAGTTTATGACTCGAATAGAAAGATTTAACAAAAAAAGTTACGGAAATTATCTCTTGGAACTTGCAAGAGAACTAGCGTACTTGTAATTTCTGAAAGAACCTTTTTATATCTGTTGAGGAAACGGATATAAAGAGTGGTGTTCGATATCTCATTTCCGGGAATTAGAAATCCTTTCCTATTATTGATATTTGACAGAGAAACTTTTAAACTCTAGATAGTCATAAAAATACTTACATTGCATCCGTCATTAATATTACCTGCATTTCAAGTGGGTTAAAACTATTTAAAATTGTAATAGCGGAACTTTATGAAATACTGAAAACTTCAACAGAATTCTTATAAGAAGAATATTCTAAAAATCTCTATTTTAATTCGACTTCCTTTTAATTCTAGTAATACATTTCTACTTTAGTTTTAAAACAGTAGTAAAAGGTCTATATAATATGTTTTGAATTACTCCGTACGAATTTTAGTGGCTTTCGATAAATATATATTAATTGATTATCATCTGTAATAGTAAAAACTTGACTTGATTAAAATACAGAAAATCCAGAGACATTTATACTATTTATAGTCCAGGCGATTGTAATTTAGCCCCTAATATCTAATTATTCTTTATTCACTGGCTGAATAGCTTGCTTTGGCTGTTCTCCGACTATTACAAATAGATCAAAGTTGCCATTTCCATGCTTCTCCCTTGAGGGCATTTAATAATATAACTGGAATTAATCGCTTGCGGCTGTTTATTCGTCTGCAAATGGTTGAGCGGTTTTTCATACATTCTTAAAGATTCTTCAGGATGCCCATGAGAATTCCAAATGGACTGAGACTTTGTCAGTCACTTTACTTACTATAATTTGAAGTTAAACTTCATCTAAAAGCCTTTACAGCATTAAAGCTCAGAATGTCAGTAAATTTCCCAGTAGATTTATTCTCGAAAACGCCAATACCAAATTCGCCAAAATCCAACTTTGGCATACAAATAAGACAATAAATTAAGAGCAACAAAACACGCGTTACAGAGCACAAAATGCAAAATTCCCAATTTTTATACATCTTTCATTGAAAGACTGCATTCATGTTTTGTTCGAGCGATTAAAGTTGCATCATACTTTGTTCTGCCTTATACATGCCGTCATGAAGTGGTGACACAACAGATAAAATCGTCACCTTCAATATAAATAAATGCAGGGATTAGATAGGAATGATGCCCCCCATCATGTATCATTGCAGAAGGTTAAATCTATGCTGACAGTTAGGGTAAGGCGATGAGAAAGATAACAGACGTAAGGTACTTGTGAGCTTTCAGAGCTCCAGCAACTGAACCAAATATACAACCTTTTTAAGATGTACACTTATACAAAAGAGCGGTAGATGTAATAAGTAAAGAAAAACATATTACAAGCTGATATATGTTTTGATATGGGATTTGTATATGAAATGATATAGGAATGACTGCGTAGATAAAATCATTTGGAATGTTCGTACTCTCAGTCCTTAAAAACTCTCATTACATCACTTTTGTGCTAGAGATGATAGAAAATTTTCTTTACTTCTGGATATTGAAGAGATTAAGACCGGTGTTTTATATGGATGCAGAATAACATAAAATTATTAGTCATAGCAAAGACTCAGTCCGTGTCATTAACACGCTTTATAATGCCACAGTTGAATTTTCCATTAGTGTACTCTCACTTATAAGATCCTGTCAACTAGATGTAATGTTGTGGAAATATTGATCCATAATAAACAGCAAACTTGGTAGCCGAAGCAGATTGAATATTCAATTTTATTTCAAATGACATTTGTGGCCACTTCACTTGGCACTGTCATTGTACCTGATTCAAAATATTTCTATTTTTGACAGCTTTGCGGTAAGAAGAGGAGCAGAAAGAAGCAGTCTAGGTATGCCGAGGTGCAGAAAGCAAGAGGAAAGCGGGAAAGCAGCTGCGAATTTAGCAAGCATGAGCTATATCGTAAAAAGGTTTTTTAATCTGATTGGAGAAAAAATCACATTGCTACGTTTAAATAGCACGAAGAGGACGAAGCCAAATTAAAAAGAGAAATAAAAGGGACTATTGCCAAATTAAAGTTATTTGCTGTCTTTCGTACTTTATACTTTATGTATTCCTCCTTTCAAAGAGACAAAGGTTTGGGGACAAAAAACGATTTTAGAAAAAAGCCCTAGAGCATCAGAAAATGAAGATAAATTCTGTACAATATATACAGTATATTTTTTTCCAGTGAGAAAGAAAATGACATTTCTCAAGTTTTCACTATGCTATTTAAACGTGATTTTGTTCAAGTATTCTCTCGTACCTTAAACAAAATAACAGTTAAAACAATTTAGAATTTTTACAAGAACATAATATTATGTATTACTTAAACTAAATATACTGTCCAATTTTAAAAAGTTTTCTAGTTGGTTTTTTCTAAAAGTGCTTAAAGTTCTTCAAATTCCCTCTCTCGCAATATTCTAAAACTGTTCTAAGTTTTTCAAGAAATAATTATAAAAGTTCACAATTCATGAAAATCTTTGCTTGAATATCATTATGTAATATTTATAAAAACTGCTGCATTCAATTTAGAACCAAAATTTTCCTTTACCAAACATGAAATTCTACTAAAATTAATTATTTATTCATTATAAAATAATCCTCATTTCTTATTGTAAAGCAATGTAAAATGGACTCTAGAAATTAATTAATATAGGAAAGTAACAAAACACAGTACAGTAACAAATTACTTGGATAACAAATGGAAGATCCTCTGCAAGTGAATCAGCATAACTACTTGCTGATGGGTGTGGGATGCTTAAATACAAAAGCAAATAAAAACTTAAGTTTCTTACACAAGGTAATTGGCTTTCAGCGTTGTATAAATATATCAAAGTTGTGGTGTTTACTTGATATGGAAATATTAATTCGTCTGAAGACCCTTAGTAGAGGTAAAGTCAATATTCGCTATGTCTGTAGTAGCTGCAAAGTAGTGGAGAGGTTTTAATAACTTTTTTTTATTTAAACAGAATTTAGAATATAAATGCACTTTCTTTTGTTAACAGATCAGCCATAGCTCATGATAGGCAACTAAACAGAACAGTCTAAACGTGGAACAATAGTTAAAAGACTATGCAATGTAAATAGTTCTCGAAGATGGCTCATTAAATCTACCGGAGAGAAATCAAATCGTTGGCAGCGAATATAACGCAAAGCCGAATAGTTGCAACTCTCAGAGCAAGCAGGAACTAAACCTAGCAGGCACGTGTAAACAGAAACGCGCTTTGTCTTAAAATTCCCAAAACTTCAGTTTAAATACCATTTACCTCATTTGCAATCTGGTGAGGAAACGGGTATGAGAAGTTCAAGTACAGATCCAAATCATTATAAATGGTTAGTTTAAAATAGCAACCTTAGAATATTGTTAAGTGTCAAATATGACTGTAAATATTTCTCAATATTACATACGTATAACATATGTATTACATATAAAATGTGGTGGAAATTTATTAACAAATTTAATTGAAACAAATTGAAAACAGACCTTGAAATTTCTAATTTTAAATTAAAGCAAACCCCCTTCAAGGCATCTGCATTTTCTCTCCGGTACCTACATTGCAGTATAATCCAGTCGCTGCTCAGGATTAAAACAGTTACCCAGTCGCTGCTCACGATTAAAACAAAGACTTTCCGAGCTTAGAAATATTACTGCCATTATTGCGCATCACTTTTTTGCCTGCTGCTGCCTCGTCGCTAAGTCATGCCTGTTCGCTAAATTGCTTTTCCCTATTTTTTAAAATGCAAGCTGCGTATATAGAAACTGTAGGGAGCGTGGGTGCTGAACTGCGTAACTCACAGTTTAGTACCCGCAGTGTTGTACCAATTAAGCAAAAATCTATTTCTGAAGAATTGTTCGTGATCAAAATAAAAATGACGTTTAACCATCAAGCCAGATTTTCCTCACAGTCATATCTACGCAGCAGTTTTTCTCGGGCATGACTAAAAAGCAACTAGTTTCATCTCCTCAAACCAGATATGTAATGAGCTCGATTGACGAACCAACGAAATTGTACATGTATATGTATGTATGTTAACCATAAAAGCTGTGTTATGCTTTCCTTCATTAGGAAATACTCATGTTTGCATTATTAGTCCAAAGGGATTTAGTCCCGAAGGACTATTACTTTCGTTTTGCGATTTTGCGTCGGAAACACAAAAACGGCGTATCACTTTTCAAATTGTTGCCACTAAATGTTATCGCTCTGCATTAAATTTTAAAAAATGAAAAATCTGCATAAATGTATGCATGTTTTTTTTTTTTTACGTAGCTTTCTCTTCAAAAATCGTCTGCCTGCGTTGCACGGGAAAATAAAAAGGAATTCTAATTACAGTTCTAAATAAATAGCCAAATAAATGTGAAATTCGTAACAATATTCTCTAAAACTTTAACGAATTTTTCATTAACAAACTCAAAGATTTCAAAG
>KK117019.1:268954-282824 GCA_000611955.2 Stegodyphus mimosarum
CTTCTAAAACTGTTATGCTACTTCAACAAAATAGATTTGATTTCAGTTTTACGCAAGTTTGTTAATTTCGAAGACAATAAGAATCTGCAATTGCTTCTGAAATCCTCAAGGGGATTTCTGTAGTATAATAACTCAGTTCGTTTTTACAATAAATTGCATTTAAAAAGAAAATAAGCGAAAATACACTGCTGGCTACCCAAATTGCAACACCAAGAAAGACAAGAGTTATCACAACAAAATTTATTTAGTAGATAACATGTTGACCAAGTATCAAATGATTAAATTTATAGACTTCTGTGAAGTGTGGTTCCTTCTAGAATCAGTAGCTAGATTAGCCTCCATTGTTGGAGATCACCGCTGCCACATGCCTCGGCATTGATTCAAAGAGACTTAAATGTGTTCTTGTGTGAGGATGTGTTCTTGGGGTGCAGCAGACCAAGTAGCTTCCACACGTTGCCAAAGTTGATCTGGTGTGGCAGCTTGGGATGTAATCTGGGTCAATCGTTCAGTAACCATGGATCACATGTTTTCTATCGACGAAAGATCCAGAGAGCGAGCCGGCCAAGGAAGCAATTCAATCTGGCGATTGACGAAGAACCTTTGGACAATGCGTGCCACGTGTGGTCGCGCATTATCCTGTTGAAATATGGCTGTGGGCAAGCCCTGAAGGTAAGGAAGGATAACTGGCTCCAATACTTAGGAGATGTAGCACTGGCTGTTTAAAGTACCGGGAATGCGTACTAGAGGAGTGCGAGAGTGATATCCAATACCGCCTCATACCATAATATCCGGTGCAGGACCAGTGTGGCGGTGCATAACGCAGCTGTTTAGCATCCTCTCTCCACGGTATCTCCAGACTCGAATCCGACCATCGTGGTGTTGCAGACAAAAGCGTGACTCGTCAGTAAAGACAATTTCATTCCATTCTGCCGTCCACATCCTTCTTTCATCGCACCATTGGCGGCGGAAACGTCTGTGGTTCTGCGTTAAGGGTAGACGAAGCAATGGACGTGTTGCGGACAGACCACTCTGCTGTAAACGGCATCAAATGGTACGCGCAGACACTGGATGATGCGTTACAGACTGAATGTGTTGTGCTATGATTCGTGATGTGACAGAGCAATCCGTCACTGCCATGCGCACAATGGTTCTGTCATGAAGTGGTGCACTGAGGTGGATGCAATCGAACACGTCCGTCCGTCGTACCCTCCTGCATCCAACGGTCATATATCCGCATTACAGTTGTTTGGTTTCGTCCAACACGCCTACCGATTTCTTTGAAAGATAATCCACACTCTCGATAGGCCACTATCCTTCCTCTGTCGAACTCGGATAGTTGATCGAACAATGATCGCTGTTTACTACGAGGCATAATTGATCGTTTTTTTTTTTGAAAAAACCACAAGAAAAACACAATTGCCGAACTTGAAATCGTCGAAAACTCCAAGCCTTAAATAGCGCTTTGAAGTGGCGCCACAGGCGTGTATGATGTGCGTCTCCGCTAATGCATGTTGTAAATTTCATGTTATTTGCATGCTTCCTTCAGGGTGTTGCACTTACGGTGGCCAGCAGTGTACTTTAAAACTTGATTTAAAAACATGTATATTTAAAAACGTATATTTAGCAAAAATAATTATTGAACCAACGTTAAATAAAAGCTAGCGTAGGAGTTGAAGATATCCTATAAATACAACCGATACAGATACAGAATTGAAACTCAGTATGTTTAGTTACTCAGTCATCTTTTACGGCAATAATATACTTGTATTATTTATTGTCAATGATTAGCAATAATTAGCAGTGAACAAAATAATTTACAACAGTATTGGGATATTAAGTAAGTCACTAATTTCCCCAGTAATGTAAAAATATTTCATGTATTACTAAGTACATCATAATTAGTTGTGCATTAGTGAAAATCGCAATGATAAATTAAGAATCTATTGCTCCAAAGATTATGTTAAAGTGTTTAAAAATAAACTAATTTTAAAATTCTGAAATCAGAGAAATAAAAAAAATACGTCTTTGTTTTCCTGTTGAATCTCTGTTTGTCTTGTTAATATGTGCCCATCTATCTGGCACAGTTGTGAATAAAATGAATGAATTTCTCAACATCAAGTTCTGAATGTACTTTTCATAAAAATTATGAAAGGAAAACATAATTTAGTGTCTTTCGTAGTCGCCTTTGGATTAGGGTTCTATGTTAGACATTTTGTTTGAATTCGGAACTTTTTTTCTTAATTTGGATATATACTAGTTTTTATTATTAAACTATTATTCTAATTTTTTGGGAAATATAAAGCATCGAAATCCTAAAAAAAAAAGAAAAATATGATATGAACTGTACCCTAGCGATATGACAGCTGTATGGATATTGCATTTGTGGGACTAAGTAGAAGCTTCAATTTAGTATACTCAGCATTGCATATTTCCGAAACTCGACAACATACCTTTTCCTAAACCCGATAACTGCATTTCATCAGAACCTAAAATGATAAAATTTACTTTATTGTCGAATACGGCATTTCACCAGTTTCTTTTGTTTGTACTCTATATTCGTTCATTCACTTGAGACCAGCAGGCTTTATTTTCTTTGTCAATAATGCTGACGACTGACGTTTCTTTGTAAAACACGCTAACATTTTCTTCTATTTTATTTTTGAAATACACAAAGTTTGGGAGAGGTGAGTTTGCCTTCGGGGCGAACGCTGGTTATTTCTTGCGAGCACGAAGTTCAGATATAGAGTTCTGGAGTTCAAGCGTCCATTAAATCCTTTTAGAACTATGAAAAAGGTCAATACATTTTTTGCCTCGTTAAGCATTCTTACATCTTCATATGCAATTTTTTTAACTATCAAAATTTCATCTTTCAATTTATATTTTGCAAATAAATTGGCATAAAATTAGGTAGATACCAAAAAAACAATAATCGTTTATCATTAGTTTTATTTTTAAACTTGCAAAATAGGTGAAAAATACCACAAAATTTACAGGCACGCAAAAAACATAGTAATTCAGAAACAAATCAATATATCAACATTTTAAAATTTATGAGTTATTACGAAGGAAGAGATCTAGTCTTTATAATCATCATAATATTTTAATTTCAGTGATATGAAATTTAGTAGTTTAGATTTTTTAATTTTTATCTATATATTCTTGGTAAAAGTATCACTGCAATCAGAAAACTCTCAGAGAAATAATTTACTCCAGTCAAACGAACTGCATCGTTCAGTTCAAAAAATCGAAGTTAGTTCTTGGAATCTGCAAAGGACCGTTTTGTCAACTATGTTTCAAGTCCTAATGCTGGATAATGTATTATCATTAATGAATAAAATACTGTATAAAATTTATTAAATTGTATTCTGCAAGCCCATTTATCACCTAGAAAAACTATTATGTAGAATGTCCTCCTTAAAATCATACATCATGATTAAAAACACATAGGATCTTTTTCCATGCGCGTGTTTTTGCATCATGGCAGTTTATCTCAATTAATATCCTTATTTTGAGCTTAAAAAATGTTGCTAATAGCTAGAGAAAAATGAGAACTCACCGGTTTTCGCGAATTACCGCTCAACAAATGAGAAATGCGTGCGTGATGGAAAATAAAAAAAATAAGTTAGGGAATTCCGCTTTTTTGAGCACGGCGCAAAACACAACAGAATAAATTCCACACGATCTCAAGGGCAGCGACAGCATGGGCGTCTCGAATTCTTTATAAGAGGGAGGTGGGAGAAAAAAACAAAAAGGGAGAAAAACCGTGTTAGCTTTGTTATATGTTGCGTGAGAGTATTTGCAAAATTTATGCAATAGAATTTTTTATGTTATAACCCTGCAACTAGTTAAACAGATTCTCATACGGTGTGTCGTATATGAAGGAAGAGGTATCGCTATTTTGCTGACTTGTTCTATTTTATGATCATTTCAGATTCTGTTATTAAAAAATGAAGAATTTAGGAGTGAGTATATAAGTTCCACGGATAGTGCAAAGACTGCACTCCCTAGAAGCCATAAATTTTCAGCACAAGTAGTCCTTGAAACATGTGCACATTCAAACCCAATTTTTTTATTTCTAGTGTTTTAAAAATTCATTTGCACCAACTTAAAAAATCTATTTGAAAAGATTCTAAATCAGTGCATATGTTATTCTATACTCACATTTTTAAAATAACGCTCGCGGTTTTTATGACCTCTAGTTTAAGATATTAAGATATGAAAATAGAACGGAATAGAAATCCAAAGTACCTGGCGGTGTGCCGCCTGTGCAATTGTGCCTGATAATTATGTGCCGCTTGGAAGCAGCGCCTTATTTCTCTCTGCAGCGCATTACAAGCTGCGAGAACTACCGATTGCGGGTGTTACAAAGACCCACGTTTCTTTGGCTGTGTACCGTACTCCTGGAAGCTCAGTAGTAGCTTGTATCTTAGGTAACATGGTGGTGCTCACTCGCCCTTTATATTTATTTTTATTTTACGTTATGTTACGTTAAGAAATGTTAATTTAGTTTCATATTTTTTTGTTTTCCAAATTATTCCTTACAAGTTCTAAAACAAACAGTACCCAAAAATTAGTTTTAAGAGATGTGAGTTGTGTAGTTTTTAAGTGAGTGAAATAGCTTTCCTTAGAAATACATATTTCATGTCTATTAGAGATAATTTGCTAGCATTATATGTTATTTTATTTTTCAGAGCATAAAAGCATCCTACTGTTTAACAAGTAAATGCGGAATAAATACGGATTAAAACAGTTTTCATATTATGTATGCTATGCTATTCATTTTTTAATTGGCGATACTGATGTTAACTTGAACACAGATTATTTAGCTGATTTGCTTTTACTTTTGTTTTTATTAAAAAATGACGCTAGACCACAAGGATAATTTTTTAGTGGTGAGCACGTACATTGTTTGCGTGGTGAAAAGTTAAAATAAAATTATTTTGCAGATGGGAAATAAAATATTTGCTTCTGAAAAAGGAAACTAAATATTTATTACGAGGAAATATGCCAAAGCAAATATCTCATAATTTTCTAACTGTAAGGAAGCATAAATCAGATGGTATCAATATCTTCGGAAAATGTGCAATAATTTAAAATTGATTAGTCGCTTTATCCGAGGAATTTAGATTTCAAGGTTTAAAAACATTAAGAATTGTTTGTCTCGTATGGACATGTTCTCAACTGTCGAAACAACAGTCGTTTTTATCGAACAACAGTCTACAGTTGTCGAAAAGGCAGTCATTTTTGTCGAAATAAAAATGATACCACGGGATATAATTCGGCAGCGCTATTAACACTATGAAACCGGAGGTTACTTTAAAAATGAATATGTGAAAAGAAGAGGAGTATGCTGCATTTGGGGAATTAAAGCCTAAACATTTGAGACTGAGCAAAGGTGTGCGTAAATATTGGTCACATTTCTTCTGTCAGCATACCTTTATAAATTATCTATTCTAAAATGAAATACGAGAAGAGCTTATGTATAAGTTGCCTAGCTGATTTTACCTTGATGAAATATTAAAATTAACATGTAGCAATTATAAATCTGTTTTATCAAGAATAGTAAAAGGTATTTCCCAATGCCAAAAACCATATAAATTTTTAAATAAATATTTGAATACCTCGAGGCTTATTTTTTGCTTTGCGTATTACTGAACTAGGAAGTATGTTGTACCTCATAGTTTAATTAGTTTAACCCAGGGGTGGATAAATAGTTTTCATAGAGGACCAAAAAGTACGTTCTTAGTGCATCATGCAGGTAGGGCCCTGAAAAGACATTTTACGGTGCCCGAAATTATTGCAGTATACGATGAAAATACCTCTGCTCGATGAAAATTAAAAACAAATTACAAATACGCAAAAAATAGGATTTGTTTCTGCGGGTCAGCAAATGATTGACATGATACTATTTGATTTTCAAATAAAAATTTAGAGGTGAAATGTTCCTTCCGTATAAGCTTCCTTTTCTTTATCAGTCTTCTTAACGATATTCATATACCGTGTTTTACTTTCTAAATTAAAGCTGCTAGTTATGATAGGAGTATATTATTCGGTAGATGTACATGTTAGTGTTCTCAGCTTAGATTGATCGGTAGTATAGTCATGCGTGTACATACTGTAAAAGTAGATGTTTACTCGTACTGAAGATTTCGTAGTTTGCGTATAAAATCGGGAAGGACATTTTAATTATAAAAATGTCGTTAAAAAGGATTTCTTAACTGGCTAAATTAAGCAATTAGAAGGGCTGCTTTCGGCCAGCAGACCTATTTTTACTCACCCTTGGTATAACTCAAATGTGCGTTGTTTTCGAACTTCAATATTGCAAAATATGTTGCATATCTTTTAATTATTTGCAATTTAATGTATTTTTTACGGAGAAAATAATTCCTAAGTTACCTTTACAATAAAAATTAGAAACTATTTTCTCAAAGGCATGTCAATGATTATGAATAGGTACATTCTGCAAAAAGAATGGGACAGTTCTACATCTGCCGTTCTACTGGGACGATTGGCGAAGTTTAATTTGCGTTTTTCACGTCTCAAAGGCGCGACTTAGATTTATATATAGCGTTGTTATGACATAGGTACTTTGATGCAAAATTGAATTTTTTCGAAAATCAGGTACAGATTTTTTTCTCCCATATTTCGCTCGTATTATTGAAATTGTGCTTAGTGAAAAATTTAAAAATGTATCTTGGCGTACTTGTTTTCAGTTTACGTCAAGAATAATTCACTTGTCGAAATTCTTAATTTATAGTAACCTATTTTCCTTTCCATTTTCTTATTGCGTACGGGCAGGGCTAAGCTCATGAGAGGAAAAACGTGCATCGTTCATTCTTTCAAACAAATTTAACAAAGTACGTAAAACACATCTGGCGTTATTATCGCTTATAACAAATAGGCCAAATTTCGGAACGGGCTGATATGTAAATTCATGTATATCTTTGGAAGTTTTGAATAAAAACTCTAATTTTTTGCAAATATGCCTAGAAATACATCCACTTTAAGGTTATGTTAAAATTTATAGCTTCTAATTAAAAAGTGTTTTTTGAAAATTTATAAAAATTACTAAAAAAATGTAAGTTTTAAAAACAAGTCAGAAAACGGCTGCGAATTTTATTTAGATTGAACCTAAATTTCCAGTTGTGAGAAGAGGAATCGAGAAAGTTTATAAAAAAAGATTAATTTAGAAGTCAAACAACAAAAATCAGCGTTATATTTGCAAATTTCCACAGGACTAGTTTCGATGGTTTTACCGAACTATCATCATCAGCTGCCAAAGGGCAAATGAAGGAGATGTTCTAAATAAAAATCGTAAAATTTATTACGCTCTCAGTTAATATTTATCTAATAATTATTTTAAATTAAATATTGTTTAACTGGTTATTAAATTGCAACTAAGAAAAGAGAAATCTGTTTTATAGCTGAAGAAACGCTTTATTTAAAGAATTTATCATATTTTAACAGAATAAAGTATTCGAAGGATGACAGAATTCAAAATTAAAGAAAAATCTTAGAGATGTCCTTTGGAATGTAAAAACAATGTTGTCTAAAACAATCGAAGACTGGATATCCTTAAACGAGAAAAAGCACACTATTAATTGTGCAATAAATATTCGTTAATTAAAAGGCTTTGAAATAAAAATCCGATAAACAAAATGACAAGTTAAATGGTAAGGTGGCAAGTTGAAAATTCTACGTCAGTGAAAGAAAGAAAACTTCAGCTTTCAAGGATCAGCGATAAAATCTGAAATTTTATGAGAAATAAAGTTCTAAATACAAGAATAAGGTAATCTTTTAAAACGAAAACTGATTTAATTTATTTTGTCAAATTTATTAGCACATATAAGAGCCAAATAAGTTTGAAAACTAGATGAAGCAACAGAAAACGGCGGGGAAAGATCAATGGTATAGAGGAGTAGGTCTCTATTTGAAGCTATGATCTTGAGTTGATGGAAGATAACATTGGTCATAACAAACATATTCACATTTTAAAATGTGCAGCGGATATTTACACATTTTTCGAACGATTTCGAACTGTTTAATTACTCTCAAAAATCAAAAGAGTGTTTTTTAAATGTTTGATCTGACAACCTATTTTCTGAACTGTACGCCTGCATCATGATTTCCATGACAGAAGAGCTTTTCATAAAATTTCCAGAGCTACTGACTTCCATTCCTCTTCCATTATTTTCCAGATTCCATCAATCATGGTAGGTTTGAGCTTAGAAAGAGCTCTTTTGAAGATACCAGAGGCTCAATAGTCAGGGAAACATCAAGAGAGTTCTCTGGAATAAGTTGAAAAGGTATATATGCGATACCTGTATCACACTTCTTTTTTTCAGGGGATGTAGTAGTAGCTTTCGAAGTGTGACTTGTTGCTTTGTCTTGATAAAGTTTCATTCTTTAAAAGTCAGTGGAATAAAGACACGGAATTTCTTTTGCAAATATTGGACGTGAAACTTTCTTTTGATAGCACGTTGAGTTAAATTTTAAAATCTCCCCACCCGCTCTTCTTATTTTTCGTTTTCCATTGTAAGAGAACCTTGCAACAATCATAAACACTTGACTGAAACTTTCTTTGCAACGACGGAACCAGGTTTGTACACTTTTCCGATTTGTTTTTGAGATAAATAGACATTTTCTTGTTGCAGTCCTTTAGGTAAACCAGGGTCACAATGTATTTCCACTTCATCCAGGGTCACAATGTATTTCCACTTATCTCCTAACTAGTTTTTATACAAGGTTCTACAAATTTCTCTGCGTGATCCATTTGATTCGACAAAAGCTGGTGCACATTATACTTTTTATCTTTTTTTAAGTTGTAAATCTTGGTTTATTATTTTCTTTATTGTTGCTACAGATATATCTAAAGTCTTTCAGCTGATTTCTGCATCAGCTGATTTGCTCTTATTACTACTGATTTAATTTAAAAAACTTAAGAGACAGTACTTACCATTTTCAGGATTCGTTTGAAGTCTTCTTTTCATGTAGATGTAATGATTGACAGTTTTACCTTTTCTGATTAATAATATTGTTTATTTTTCATTCAGAAATTTTAATACCATGCATTTAAAAAAGTTTTTGAATTATGGAATAGCAATATTTCTCCTCAGAAGGCTTAAAATCCTGTCCTTCAACCCACAGCTTCTTTACAAACAACATTTTGAAAGAAAAATAAATTTAAAAGTAACAAACGATGTTTTTCATTTCAAATAATTAGCTCTGCCAGACATTTGATGTTTTTTTATTCTTTATCGAAATCGTTCTAAAAATGTGAAAACACACTCTATAATTTGAATTCTTCTTCTCAAAACTTTAAACTCAACTACGACTAAACTTAAGTACGACTTAACTCCAAAATATATTAAAACAATGATCCTGACCATACTACTAATGAGTATGTGGTTCTGACTGCTGTTTAATTCTCTTGAAATATTCAAAATATCTTTTTATTTTTAAATGCTATCCAACATATTGGCAAGAAACTGCATATAAAAGTAGAAAATTAAATATTTCTTTAAAACAGCAACTGGTAATATCGACTGACCAGAGAAAATTTAGGCTACCATTAATTAAATTTAGGCTAAAACATGTAACAGAAGTCACTAAAAAGATTAAACTATGTTTTTAAAAGCTAATATCAATTAAAAACACTAGAAAAATTTTAAGCATTGTTTTTATTTTTATGTTTTAGAATAATAAGTATTTAATAACTTTTGAACAGGATTTTCCCACCCTGAAGAGGAAACATCATTTTTTAATTTCTGTATTTTGTTTTCAGAAAAATATTTATTATTGAAAATATGATTATGAAAAATAATTATTTAAAATAAAAACACGTTTTTACTTCCTTGTACGAACTAAAAGAAGCATTATAGTCACGAAAAATTCCGGGTACCATATTTTAACGAAAATATCCATTTTGACCGCTATCGAATGCAATTTAACGATGTTTTTGCGTGACATCTGTACGTAAGGAAGAATAAAGGACTCTATTTCCCCAAACGAATTATAAAACGGATTTAAAATGGATTCAGAAGATTTTTTTTCATTCAGAAGATTTTTATAGTAGCTGTACATACGTATGTATGTATTTCTTATAACTCAAAAACGAGTAGCCTCAGAACGTTGAACGTTTGCATATAGGACTATAGGACTGCTATGACATGTGGTTGCACGCCTCACTTTTTGGTTGCAATCGACCTCACCAAAAGTATATATATATATATATATATAAATTATAATAAGAAAACTTTCCATATACCATCTCCAAGGAACAGAAGTTCAATTTAAAATCATCATCGAAAAGTTATTTATCAGAAGTTTAACTGTTTTAAAAGCAAAGGAGAATTAGAAAATTATATTTTCAAATCTTTTTAAAATTCTGACAAATAACGTTTCGATGATTATTTTAAATTGAATTTCTGTTCCTTGGAGATGTATATGGAAAGTTTTCTTATTATAATTTATTGTGAATTATTGGTTTATTACTTTGCAGCTTTAACGCAAGTATTGGGCTTATTAATTTACTTTTGATCACTTTTATTTTGAATTTGTAACATATACATAGAATATATGTATATTTATATCTCCTCTGTTACTCGGCTCAGTGATCTCCGTTTCTTTATTCTTGTACGCTGTAAATTGGGAATTTTTTGCTTTAAAAATGATTGAATTATGTTGTTCTTCCGGTTAAGGGTTTCATGCCTTTAGTAAATCTGCATGCAATATTTGTAGAATTATCAACAATTTAAAAGTTGTTTAAGTCTAATTATTATTACTATAGCAACCATATTTGTTTACATTTGAAACTTAGCAGAATAGTGGATTTGTTGCCAATCTAGAGAAACTAAGCTTCGCAGCAACAGAGATAACGCCTTCTTTTATTATTGCAAATTAAATCCTGCTTAATCCATTCTGGAATTTGTTCGAGGAAATAAGTGTTTAAGATTTACTTCGTAATTTTTAATATTAATATTTTGAGTTTTTTTTGCAATTCTGTCTTGTCGCGAAGAGATAACTGAATTAATTGAATGAGAAATACTGAATCGTTTGTGAAAAACTGTTTCTTTTTTTTTTGTTTGTTTAATTTCTTTTATACATCGTTTTAGATTTTTTATAGTTTTTGAATAGAACATATGGCAACGATTAGATAATTCTTCAGATGATATACATAATTTTTGTGCATTCTGAGTTTTAAAATGAATAAGATGTAACGCTGTTAAGTGAAGCTAGTGAAAGAGTATCGCTATGGTAAACAAATATAGTGAATTTTAAAGAGTGCATTTATTCTATTGTGCGTTATCGACGAAGAAGATTTTATTCAATCCAATAAGTTTGAATGAAATGCAAGAAAAAATGTATATAATTTAATATTCCATAGAAAGAAAGCATGTGGTGTATACATCACATTTTTTAATTTCAGATTAATGAGTTTAAAAGTTCAGAGATTACTTTAGGAAATCACAGGTGTCCCATCAGTTTTGTGAAGTACTTTATAAAAAAGTAAGGTAAATTTTAATATGAAAAATCAAGGATACAATAAATAGCAAACAAAATTTAAACGGGGGTTAGAATAATGAAGGATACAATAAAAGCCAAGCAAATTTTAAATGGGATTGTTAAAGAGAAAGATAAAGATCCAATATCAATCAAAATAATTTTAGTCACGTGTCTGGAAAAAAAATTAAAATATTGTTAAAGGAAATGCTTTCAGTAAAGTGTTTCTAAATATCGCTGATAAATTGTCGAGCTGGCGAAAATCTCACATTTCAGCGCCCATCAAATGCTCATTGCTTTGTGGTTATGAGCAGCTATTGAATAAATAAATTAATTATTCATGGCTGGGAAATCATTATGCTGTGTAAAACACGAAATTTGTGAGTGAATATGTCATTTTCTAAGCAGCGCATTTTCATTCTAGATATAATTTTTTTTCAAAAGAAGCATTCTTCGTTTGTCTGTGCTAGACATTTTCATTTTTTTGTATTATTTGGTACTTCTTTGTGTTTGAAGCTTCGGATATTTATTTTTATTTTTTGATGCGCTACAAAAATACATCTTAAGACATGCCATTAATCTTGCATGAATTTTTCTCATATCTGTACAGACTCGTGATCCTTCATATTTCTACAGACTCGTAAAACGGACGTTAGCGTTATCTTATAGCATGGTTTTTAATATTTTCTTCGTCCTCCTTGTCGAGTTTAGTTTTTGTGATTCTTAATGATAGATTTTACTGACAAAGTAGAAACGAGAACGTATTTTCTTTGCAAATCAGTAAAAGTGTTGGAAAACTTTCAATGCGTTTCCTTTTTTGACACTGCTAGTTGCCATTAGGAAGCAACATTTGAAACTGTTTTCAGAAGCTTGTGACTTAACCTATTACAGATATCAGGACTTAGTGTTCTGTGCATTCGTTTTGGAAACATTGTAAATTCTGTAAAGGGTTCTTATCCTCAAGTTCTAAGTCCTGAACTGGAACAGGGAGCGGAAGGTACGCTATGTTCTGATGTAACTGCTGGGCTGGAGAATAACTGCACGTGAAAGGGATTTGAAATCCTCTTTTATTAAATCACTATTAATAACAAACCTCCCAATTCGGGAGAGATACAGAAAGTAAAAGACCACACTTTGGTCGAACTTAACAATCAAATAAACTTAAATAAATTTAAATGTAACTTAAATCAAACTTTGCTTCGCAGAGCAATTCGCGGAGATTGGCCTCTACCGAAAAGGGTGCGTAGCAAGGTATACTAAATACTACCGCACTTTAATTTGTTTTACAATGCAATCACGTAGTAAGCACTATGGCTTATAAATTTAAACTGCTAGCTGGTCAGGCGAACGTTGAGCAGCGTGACCGTGATCTGAGGCAAAGCTCTCACACACCGAGAGGTTTCTACCTCTGGCTTAAATAGTGCTTGGCTGAACTTCAAAAATTAGCATAAGCTAAAAACGCGCGCTTCTTCTGACAGGAAGTTGAAGCAGAGAGGAGATAGAAAAGATTTAAATTAAAATAAACTTGGTTAGTTTAACTAAAACCTTACATACTTCCCGCCAGAATTGCGATAGTTAAACTACTTTGGTCCAAACGGACCATGTTGAAAACTAGCAATTCTAAATAGTCGAAAATTTCACTGTTCTAAACTTAGGCCAACTCTTACAATGCAATATATGTTTGTGTGAAATACAGACGACATTTTCTGGAACAACAATCTTCAACATTTCTGTTAACACGTCTTATTCTTTCAACCAGTCTTACTCCTTCCAGCAAAAATCTGGAAGGAAAACAATTTTAGTATAACATAATAACAGAATATTGTAGGTGGTACAAATCCTTCTTTTTACCTGTGTAAATTCGCACACACACTTTATCATTCAAGCACAATTAAATTCTTCCCCCCTATTCTCTCACACCGGTGTTGGATGCAAAGCAAACCGCCATTGCGGGTTTTCGGGGGTGTTCAACTCTTCCACCTACAATCGACTAACAGTAGTTAGAACTTGACATAGGAGACCTGAAAAAAACGCCCTATAACCAGCTAATCCTAAGGTTCTCACTAGCTTTATGTCTAACACTTTAAGTGTATTTGGTGGAGAGCCTAATTAACACTTGCATTCTAAAATAGTCAATCTTTAACTTTTCATGCATACAAATTCGCAGTTTGCACACAACATTCACATTAATATTGCACTTAACGTGCATTGCTAGCATAATATTATTTGTTACATTTCATCACACATTAACAATTTCATAGCAATCCTGAAATGCAAATAGAGATTAAATTTCTAAGCTTACAGAAATATAGGTTAAATTTCTAAGCTTACAGCAAGTGCTTCCTATTCCTTTCTCAAGGTACTTTCT
>KK117019.1:288364-362964 GCA_000611955.2 Stegodyphus mimosarum
GTGTTCTGTGCATTCTTTTTGGAAACATTGTAAATTCTGTAAAGGGTTCTTATCCTCAAGTTCTAAGTCCTGAACTGGAACAGGGAGCGGAAGGTACGCTATGTTCTGATGTAACTGCTGGGCTGGAGAATAACTGCACGTGAAAGGGATTTGAAATCCTCTTTTATTAAATCACTATTAATAACAAACCTCCCAATTCGGGAGAGATACAGAAAGTAAAAGACCACACTTTGGTCGAACTTAACAATCAAATAAACTTAAATAAATTTAAATGTAACTTAAATCAAACTTTGCTTCGCAGAGCAATTCGCGGAGATTGGCCTCTACCGAAAAGGGTGCGTAGCAAGGTATACTAAATACTACCGCACTTTAATTTGTTTTACAATGCAATCACGTAGTAAGCACACTATGGCTTATAAATTTAAACTGCTAGCTGGTCAGACGAACGTTGAGCGGCGTGACCGTGATCTGAGTCTGAGCTCTCACACACCGAGAGGTTTCTACCTCTGGCTTAAATAGTGCTTGGCTGAACTTCAAAATTAGCATAAGCTAAAAACGCGCGCTTCTTCTGACAGGAAGTTGAAGCAGAGAGGAGATAGAAAAGATTTAAATTAAAATAAACTTGGTTAGTTTAACTAAAACCTTACACAGACAAAACATAGACTACAAACGTTTGCATTAAAATGCATACATGCATGATATTTATTGACTGACTACAGGATAGGATATATACTGCGTTATTGTAATTTAGTATTTTGTTACGGCGAAGACGATTCCATTTCGAGATAAACATAATGAGATAAATTTTGATTGCTTAGAATATGTTTATTAAATAACTACTGAATTAAAGAAATGAGACTTTATAATTTCTCATTGCTTTCTGAAGTTTTTTATAAAGTTGCCATTTTAACTAAAGACCGATAAGGAATTATAATGAAAAATATGTTTTTATTTTCCAAATAGATAATTTTAATTTTTAATTAAAACAATACATTTTCAAATGATGTATACATTCTTTTTAGATTATGGACACGTTAAATAATTAGTTTAAACCTAATTAATATATTAAAAACGAAATTCCAGCTATTAATTTTCATTCGAAATTCTTTTAAGCCCAAAGGAGTAATTTGCCCAGAAGGACTATTAATTTATTTTGGCATTTTGCGCCGTTTCACTATAAACGTTGGCTCACTTTTCAAATTGTTGCCACCAAATATCAGAGCCCTGTATTATATTTGAAGAAATTAAATAATGAAAAATCTGCATAAATCTATGTATGTTTCTCGCATCGTGATAAAACAACGGTACCTAGAGCCATCCAATTTTGAATTGCGTAATCCTCCTGCGAATATGGGCATGTAGAGGTCCAGATTTGAAATTTGTTTCATTATCTATTTCATATTTTGTAAAACTTTAACGAATGTTTGATTAACAAAGTCAACAATTTCAAAGCAACATTCTACGAAAAAAAAAACATTTTTATCTCCAGCGCGCGAGACTGTGTATCGAAAATTCTAAAGATATGTCCATTTTAAAATTATTTTGCTATATTGCTGTTGAATTAAATTTTATGGTTTAAGTGCGAAGAACCTGACATTTAATAAATAAAGGTAACTCACAAAACGTTAAAAAAACGCCCCTTTGGGCGTAATGTAAAATTTGAAAACTTTCAGATTTTTTTTTAATTTCTGCTTTTTTTATTTATTATTTTTTTACTTATTATTTTATGCTGTTTTAAAATTTTTAGTTCCTGTAAAGAAGTTTTGAAAACATTTCATCAACTATCTCCTAAATTACAGGAATTTAAATATTTTAAAGCAATGATAATGATGAAAATCTAAGAAAAAAATGTCGACGTAAAGAGAAATACTCCAGTATAAAACTTAAAGTAAACAAACCGCAAGCTATTTGCCGTTTTACCTAATTTTAAGAAAATTTAATTTAAAATTCTATCACTTATACAAATTTTTCATACGTGTTCTAATTATAATATACACGTGAAACTTATACGTTTGGTTTATTAACATGTGAACAATTGTTTTTTTTCCACAAACTAACAAAATTGAATATTGGTACTTGTACATTGCAAAAGTCCTTGGGAGAAACGAAATTTACGTTTCAGCCTTGGCTAGAAGCAAACTGTTGCCGATTTGCACATGTGCACGAAGTTTATGTTTCTTCAGAAAATGAAAATTTTACCGTTTTTTTCATTGCTAAATAGTTAATAAGTTTACTAGTTATAGTAAACAGAATAACTAAAGTATCAATTGTATTAAATATTAAATTTCCATCGATGGAAGAGCATATACCAAGAAAAACATATTTTACCCTCCAAAATAAATTTTCAGAATAGCCACCATATGCAACTGTATGTCGGAAAAAATCATCTGGAAGATGCAATGGAGTTTCGAAAAGATAAAAGATAAGAGATCTCGGTTCGGCCAAATGGTTTAGTGTACCAAAAATATTCTTTCTCGCGGGATTGTGATTCATATATTGCTGAGGCGAGGAACACAGAATCATTTGATTGTGTGCATCGGTAATTCTCTGTAACTCGCCAATTCTCATTTTTCCCCAAGGTGACTGCAGCATGAAGGCTCTTGAATGTTTAAGAATCTTAGCAATAAATTCCCTTTTTAAATACAAGCGCAAAAATTAAACTTAGATATAAATTAAAAATGCAAATGCTTATGCTTTTATTACTATCGATGCTTATGTTTACAGTTACTATCTTCATCACCATGCTGATAGTAATAATAATAAAAGAGATTTCTCTCTTAACTTTATAGAGTCACTACGTTATTTTGAAGCAGGAAACTTGAAAAATGTGCAGTGGTCCCGCTGGGACTCGAACCCTGGACCTCTCGAATGTGCGTCGAAGTTTGCTACCGTTACAGCCCGAAGGCATGCGGAACGGAGGACAAAAATACCTTATATGCTCCTCCTTTTAAAGGGGGACTGGGGATTAGGGGATCGAATGACCAAATTCTGGTAGTGACGAATTATTGTCCACCACCTTTTAGTTCGGGCGCCACTGTAGAGTCTTTTGGAATCTTTTGATACCGGAAACTGAAGAAATCCGCAATGCCCTCGCCAGGACTCGAAACTTTGACCTCTCGAATACGCGCCGAGTGTGCTACCATTATACCACGAAGGCATGAGGAAAGGAGGGAGAAACTACCTTATAACTTCATTAAGTACAGTTATAAAAAGATCACTATTCCTTTATCAGTAAGACAAAGATTTTAAGCTTAAGAAATTACAAATCTAAAAATATAATCTTCTTCATTAGCTACTTGCAATGGTGTAGAATATGAAAGAAAAATTACACTGAATTTCATAAGCCTTTAAAAATGCGCAATGTATTCTAGTTAGTAAAGAATAATGAATAATAAAGACCGACCCGGTAAATGAGATGACGTTTTCAAAAGTATGATAAGCGAAAGAAATTAAAGCATATGTACTTGAAATTTAATGTGACACGTTGTAGAGACATTAGGTATATTAGAAGCAGGAGAGATTGAAAAATGAGCAATGCCTTCCCCGGGAATCGAAGCACGGACCTCTCGATTACGCGTCGAGCGTGCTGACCACTACACCACGAAGGCATGCGAAAAAGGCGGGAGAAATACCTTATATACCCCCTCTTTTAAAGGGCGACTGAAGTTTTGAGGACCCAATCGCCAAATCCCGGTGGTGGAGAATCATCATCCACAAGTTTTAGTTCGGGCACCAGTTGCAGAGACATTAGGATTTTTTTGGAAGCAGAAGAGATTGAAAAATGAGCAACGCCTTCACCGGGAATCGAACCACGGACCTCTCGGTTACGCGTCGAGCGTGCTGACCACTGCACCACGAAGGCGGGAGAAATACCTTATAAGGTTAAGTCTTGAAATCCCACATATGTGTATAAATCAAAATTAAGATATAAAAAATGAAAAACCATATACCAAAGATATGTTGTTGGCATACGTGTCTCCTCTAAGCCATATGTATGTTGTTGTGACTTATCTCACTTGTCTGACAGTAATATCAGAACAACCCCACAAAATTCATCGTGGCAAGGAGAGAAAGATTGCGTCTGTCGTTGGCTAGGATACAGGTGAGATCATACAGGTGAGAGCAAGACTTTGCTCAATTCCTTTCCATTTTTGATGGCGAGCACCCGGGGGGGGAGCGGTTGTACTCCTCTTCCTCAACCACCAACCTATCTAGAGGATATTCGGCTCTCCATGTATTTAAAGTGCCACCATGCCACAAAGACATTATACATTTACAAACATCCATGCCTTCCCTTGGATCCGAAACCGGGCCCTTCGGTATCGCAGTAGGCTCCCTTAACCACTATAGAATTTGGAAGGCAAATCGAATGCATTCTTGATGGAATTTAGATAAAGTAAAAGAATTAGGATTTGTGAGCTCGTAATGAAAGTTGTACCTATACTTAAGATTGCAAAATGCGCTGACACATGTGCACTCATCCTACGTGTGTATGAGATTTGTAGAATCAAGAAGCAAATATTATATCAGCAACCAACTGCTAGCCATTCTATTGCCGTGTGAATTACATTACATAATTAAAGTAAAAAACTGAGCAATATTTTGAAAAAAAAAGCAATGTTTGCAAGTAGCAATGTTTTTTAATAAGAACTCAATAAATCATATAACGGTAAGTAAATTGAAGTTATGTTGTTATACGGATGCCTTTCATTATTAGGTAGAAAAAATGCAGCAATAAATCAGTCAGTTTTATTTCCATTGTGCCACTTGGAACATAAAACAAGTATTACAGTTAAAAATTTGCAAGTATGCAAAAATTAATCCAATTTTCCATAACAAATCATGAGAACTGCAATAATTTACCATTAGTGTTACAATAAAGCAATGCAATAAATGATAATACATTTTAAAGCTTTTCTTTACATTTCTTTTTAATATTAAACTTCAGAATATAAATTCAATAAGCAGTTAACTAAACGTTTTAAATTTTGTCATAAGATATACACAAGAATTACATAAAAGAAATGGCGTGGCACGCAAGGTAAGAACAACATATATATAAACAGTTCTACCAGCAAGAGTAGTATATCAGGGCGTTCAAATCAAAGTGATCAGAGGTGTGTATCCATGAGATGTGTAAAGACAGAAATGAGACAGCTTCATAGATAGAAACAGCAATGTTTAATGATTGAAATGCATATAATATTTGTTAAAAAAATCACCAATTATGTTAAGGCAGGCGTCCTATTATTTGGGAAGGTTACGAATTCCGTCCGAGAAGAATGATGTCGGTTGCTCATGGAAAGAGTTCATAACTCCAGTCTTTACGTCCTCGTCGGACTCAAAACGTTGACCCTTTAGGCTTTTCTTCAGAGGTCCAAAGACGTGATAGTCGCAAAGCGACAGATCGAGACTGTAAGCTAGATTTTCCAAGACTTTCCCTTTTTATGGGCCAATGCCTCGACACACACCCGGACGACATGCGGCCTTGCATTGTCGTGCAGAAGGATGACATTTGACGTTTGTTCGATACCTGGACGCTTGTTTTTGATAGCCTTATGCAGCTTATCAAGAGTTTCGGTGTACCGCTGGGCATTTATGGAGGCGTGCGGCTCCTGAAACTCCAGTAATAGGAGTTCTTAAACGTCGAAAAATGCCATCAACATCACCTTTTCGGCTGAGTGCTGAGTTTTGAATTTTTTGGGCCTAGGCTAGTCGAGATGTTTTCACTGCAGGCTAGTCGAGATGTTTCCACTGCATGCTGACGAACTTCCCTTCCGGTTGGAAGCGGTGACACCAGGTTTCATCCTCTGCCATTATGGGCTGCAGAAAGTCGTCACCGTCATCCGTATAGCGTACTAAATGCTGTAAACTGAGGCCCATTCGCTGTTTCTTGCGGTGGTCAGACAGTATGCGGGGTACCCATTGGCAACAAACTTTTCGATAATTCAGAATGTTGCTGACAATATTGCGAACAGTACCAATGGAAACGTTCAACTTAATTACAACGTCGCGAATGTTTTGATATCGATTTGCCTCGATTGCTGTGTCAATGTCTGTAATCAGCTTATCTGTCACAACCTTGTGCACCTGCCCGAACCGCGGCAAATCCGTTGTCTCCTGGCGACCTTCGCTAAATATTCTCGCCCACTTCGTCACCGTGGGCTTCGACACCCACGTGTCTCCTTACACACCCACAGTTCTTCGATGAATGTCTACCGTACACCCTTCCAGTGTTAAAGATTTAATTACAGCTCGCTGATAGGTTTTCGAGGCAGTTGCATCCACACCAGCCATTTCTAAATGAATGCCACGTCCTTGCGACTGAAGTTAACACTATCCCGTGCAAACCTTTCACATGCGGCGCTTCGAATCACTTTCATTTGAACACGCCTTATATAATAATAGGGCTATGTAACAGTCCTTTTTCTCCAATCTGTATATCAAGATCCTTTAGATAATTATTCAGTACATTGATTTAGGGAAATACGCGGTACTTGGTTGAAATAAAGCATAGGAGGGGAAAACTTCTTAGAAAAAGATAAAAATTGCCTTTTTCGCAAATTTCGAACAGTGAAACCACGTGGGAAAACATATAAACAAAGAAAGCTCTGAGTTTACTGAAAGATTAGGCTTCGGGCAACAGAACATTTTTTGAAGTTTATGCGAAAGCGCTTTTATAAAAGCGAATACGTCGTAATTATTGATGTTTTTGCTTACAAAAGTGTAAATTTTTCTTAGGACAAATAAAATGGTGCATATGGCAAAGACGATTTTAAAAAGAGCCAGTTAGAGTAGACCTAATCATTTTCGTTTGGAAAGAAAAGAGAAAGCGGAAGGGGTACGTGTCTAAAAAATTTGGACAACGTCGCGAGAACTGAGATTGGTAGGTTTTTCTACGTATCTGACAGACAAAATTTTATGTCATATTATAAGCAAAACTTAATACTGGGAAAATAGCAAGTATACTAGTCAGTTGTGCGGTCAGTATCCTAAAATACTTATTACAATATATATGTAATGTTGCTGTAGACGTGTAATGATGTAGGATTTCTTATTGCATAGATACTGATCCATAATGAAGAAAACACTTGGCAGTCGAGGTAGATTAAATATCTATTTTTATTGCAAGTAACATTTTGCGGCCACAAACAACTTGGCACTTTAATTCGTGCCTATTTCAAAACATTTACATTTTTGATAGCTTTGGGATAAAAAGAGAGCAGCAAGCAACAGTCTAGTTAGGCCGAGGTATAGAAAGCAAGTATCTCGTGTTCAGAATGAATTAGTTTCTGTTTCAGTGAATTTGACTGAATAAATTATAATGCTGTAAAATAATATTTTAGTTCCATTTACGACACCACTTACGTTTCATTTATACTATGTAAAAGGCATATAATATGATTAGTTTTGAAATGATGCAATTCAGAAAAACTTATCACAATTTTTAGAACAGAGAGAGAAAGTACGCAAAATTTGTTTCAAGAACTTTAAAATACTTATATTTTAGTGCTTTTCAAACTACTCTATATTAATTTATAGATTATATAACATTTTGTTATAATATTTCCAATTTACATTTTTATGTATTTTTGTACATTCAGATATGAGAAAATTCATAAACCAAATGACAGGGCATAGTGACACTTAAAGGCTATGGCTTTGAAGTCCCTTATTTACTTTCTCATTGGAAATGTATATATTGTACAAAATTTCGTTTCCATTACTAACGCTCTAATGCTTTTTTCTTCAAAAGGCTTTTATATCGTCAAGTCTTTATCTCCTTGAAGGGAGAGGAAGAATATGTAAAATATGAAAGAAAATTATTAACAAACTACTCACTCAGTTGGCACTATCCATTTTAATTCCTGATTTTAATTTAAATACTTCCCGTTCAGAAATCCACATTGAGCCATTTGCATCATTATTTTACCTGCAATGCTGTGAGCTTTTATCCGATCACCATTAAAAATTGAAAAAACAGTAAATATTCCAGCGGTTTTATGCGCACTCTCCTTCTGCGTTTGCTTATGCTTGGGAGAACCACGTCTCTCGCTTAGATGTATCTTCTATTACTTAAAACGAGATCAGTGTATATAAATTGTTGGGCGAGAGTAGCACCCCTGGTGTTGTATCAGTCAATAAGATATGTCGTAATAGATTAGTAGTCATGAAAAAAATGCTTTTTTTTCAACTACTAAGCTAACTATGCTTTCCAACACTCCAATTATCTAATATGCAACCGACAGGTCTGCCATTGTTATCACCATTCCGTATCACCAAAAATATCACATCTACGAGTAGAGCAGGATCCGTTTCCGTGTTTCACCGAAATACGAGTATTACGACTGTCGAAAGACGTAGTCAATGCCTTCACGTACTTCAATTACTTCAGAGAAAAGTGTTACAGTAAGTAATAAAGTAAGTAAGTTAAGTGTAATAGAAAGATTAAATATGAATGTTAAATGTTTACTGAATTGCAATACATTGACGTGTGGAATATAAATTTATTTTATTTCTGGCAGTAACAGTACATTCGTTTTAAACAGCAGAGTTTGTTGATTAAATTTGAAAGGTGCGCTTTGTGGAATGGCAGCATACTAGCGCGCGGAAAATAAAAATGTTTTATTTCGAACAGTGGCAAAACATTGCGTTTAAGTCGCTGAATATTTTAATAAAAGTATTCATTAAATTAGCGAAAAATATAAAATAAAAAACAAATTCGAGATTCAAAATTCGGGATTCGAGGTGCACATACATGAGTAGATGAGTATGTGTATTCAAACCTCGAGGCTATAGGTACCGCTGTTTTCCCACAGTGAGAGGAACATACATACAGACAGGTTCTTTATTACGTAATAACGGAGATACGTAAGTATAAAATTGTTAAAATTCTGTAATTCATTTTAATATAAAATGTGAGAAAACTTGAAAAAAAATATCTCTGGATTTTCTTTAAGAAAATGGTCCCTCTTTTACTGTCCGAATGCTAACGACTCGCTAGTACAATAAAAATATCAATTATTACAGCATTTTGTCTGTAATTTATGATAAAATTCAACATCATCATGCATTGAATGTGGAGAAAATTATATGGCTTGTCTCATAAAATGCAGCGTTTTTTCTGTGCAATTAATGTTAAAAAAATTGAAATTATTATGTACATATTATTAGATATTTTTATTACCTTTATCATTTTAGATATAAGAATGTGCTAAGTTTCGATGCTAATGCTTAAGATTTTATTAAGAAAATGTTATCGTGTTTTTCAACTAACAAGGAAACACTCTAGCAAAGAATACACCAAAAGCATCAAGACGCAGTTCTTTTAAATAACAAAAAACTTTTATTAATTTTTAACTGCCGATATCGTTTGTAACAAATTGTATGCCGTTCGGAAGATGCATTTTTCGAAATTTGCTCGACGGCACAGAGATATCATTTCACAAAATGAATATGAGATATAAAATGAATTTTCTCTCAAAACCAGAACATGAAACATCATGAATTGAATCCCAGATAACTACTAAAATCTCTCTCAAATAATGTGACTTGAGCGTTGCGTTATTCGGTGTGTGGTGGAGTGATGAGATCCCCAACTAAAGGGACATGATTTCAGATGGCAGAGTTACTAGCGCAGTTCCTTCCTTCATCTACAGTTGTATTAGCAAATGCATAACTGTTCCAACAATTACAATAACGCTATTTTATTTTCTTCAAGTAGAATTATACTAACATTCTCAATAACAGTCATCAATCATATAGGATGTTTTACTTTCTTCAAGTAGTGCTGTATTACGAAATGCACTACTGCTTTACAAGCTTTCGGTAATCAGTGCGGGAACACCATCTAGTTTTTTGATGTAAAGATGTATTACCAATTGCAGTTCAACGTTTTCCATTAGAAAATTTTAATTCATTCAAATAAAAATCTACTGCTTTCAGATACAGTTAGCAATTATATTACTATATAAATTAGTAATCCAAATTGTAACCATTCTGATCCAAATTATCCAAATTGGAACCATTCTGATCCAGAAATATCCACCTCTAATCAACTGCTTTTCCGGTTCCGTTCGAGATCCATTTTTAATCAACTGCTTTTCCGGTTCCGTTCGAGATTCGACCTTTTACGTAGTAAAATATAGAAATTGACATTAAAACAGTGTCAAAGCTTACAAAAATTGAAAGAGAAGACAGAGAATTGGTAGTTACATTTTTATACTTTTTGAAGTAGAATATAACGAAAAGACAGTGGATTTTGACGCATCGTTACTCATTATATAAATAACACAAAGGACCTTATTAGTCGCGAAATAAATTTAATGAAAAAATTTTAAATAAACTTATTTTCTCTCTGTCTTTTATTTTAAATAAACAGTCTCTAAATAGATATTTCTCTGTTTACTCTTTACAACATTTTAAAAGAGAGAATATTCTGCAAAGATGTCAGTATTTAAATATAAAATTTGTTTACATAAGCAAAAAGTGTTTACATTCTTTTATTAAAGAATCTTTTTCTCTCAAGGGAATTTAAAATACGTAAATTTACTGTTTAAATGAATTTTAGTTACGTAAATCTGAAAGAACAGATTAAACCTATTCCCTAAGATTTAATTTAAACAAGTGTACTAGCTATTAAAATGTTCAACAATAATTTACTTAAAAGATTTAGAAAGCGTAATTATATTCTTTTCTTGGTAACGATACACACATTTTAAAATTGCGCCATAATGCGATTTGTTTTCACTGAACTGAAATGCTTCCTTCCGGCATTTTAAAGCATACTTTATTATTGGGCCACTTCAGGTACTCAAGAAATTACTAATTACACTGAAGTATTCAAGAAAATTAAAGTTTTCTGAGTAATAGGTAAAGAAACTTTTAACGTCTTATAATTAATCGTGAAAATTCCATCCAAAACTTTTGGAAGAGATTTGGCTTTTAACTCTTTCTTCGTACTAAATTCAAATTATAAATTTGGCTTAGATTCCCATACCGAAGAAAACATTAAAATAACTAGATAATTAAATCAGTAAAGCCATATGTTCAAGCTGATTCAGAATACATAGAAATTTGAGCTATATCTTTTATTTTAAAAGAGGCTGTGAAAATATTTCTGTTTTATTCTTGTTTTGGTGCTACTCTCTTACTATTTTCTGTGACATGTTAATTTAAAAGAATTTATAATCATTTTCGTCGGTCATTATAAGGGTTAATTCTCTCGGGCACTTTGGCTTCAACCTGCACAGTGTTAGCGAAGGCAGGCTTGGAATCGAATCTAGATTAAGGCATGGACGATTATGATTGTAGTACTTTAGGGGAACAAGGACATTTAAAATGTATCAATTCGACATCAGCAGAACTTAATGTTAAGGAAAGCTGGATATGACATTCCTGTGGACAAAAATTTGCTGTGAAGGAAGCGAATTCCATTTTGTGCGGTCTGAAACGAAATGAAGTTAAGGGAGACAACACTCTAAAGTTTTGCCCCCGAAATGACTAAACCTATCCAATATTTTTTCGCCGAATATTCAAGAGGTTCAGGTTCGAATTCCGTCGAGGGCATTGCTCATTTTCACGCCTCCAACATAAAAAAACCCTAATGAATCTACAGTGGCGCCCGAACTAAAAGGTGATGGAAAAATAATTCATCACCATCAGGGGGAATATATTATCTCCGTCCTCCCAGCATGTCTTCGTGATGTAACGGTAGCACACTCGGCATGTATTCGAAAGGTCCAGGTTCGAGTTCCGACGATTTTGGGAAACTGATGATACAAAGAAAAAGGAACTCAAAAGTATGTACTTCGCTTAAATTTATTTTCGTTATGATTCATTCATATAATACTGACTATATGATTTACAAATGATTAATGCGGGGAAAGCTGCATGTAAGAAAAAATGACTTTTTTATTTAGAACTTAATTCTAACTTCAGAACCAAAGATGACAAAAAAAGCACGCTCTAAACAATGACTGCTGAAATGACAGATCGAGTTTCTCCTGTATAAATTAATCTGCATAAAATTAAAATATGGACTACTTAATGGGTTTCTGCTACTTGAGATTATGACAAGCATTATTTACAATCCAGTAATCACCAGCAGTTGTCTCCCAATTCATCTGCTAATCTCTTCCTCCGAAAAGCGATAGTCGAGTTTGTAACTCACCCAATAGAATGGTGTAACAACAAGGTATCCGTGCTTAACGCTCTAACACTATCTAAGATTTCTGATTTGAGAAATAAATTCTGGTAGTAACCTGTAAAGGCATCTGAACTATCAAAATATCTTATAATTTATAAGTGGTTGCTGAAATAAAATTGCGTTTATGTGTGTTAGCTTCAGTGTTATTAAATCAATGTACCATGTTCTCTACGTATAAGCGGCACTTTTTTATCACAAGAAAGCACATGAAAGCAAAAAAGCAACTGCTTTTACATCTGTAAAACTAAACAAAACAAATAAAAACAAAAGAAACAAAAAAAAGGTAGAAGATAGACAGTCTACCCGTATCTTATCCTAGAATTTTTTAAAAAATTAGATGTAAAAATTAAGGGCGCAGCTTATAAACCCGAGAATACAGTAACTGATACTTAAAAAATTTGACGCGCACACCACATGTCTATTGTACGGCCTATTAAATTATACTCATTTTTTGCTGCATTTCATTTAAACTTATTTCCACGCATTTAATTAGAGATATATTTCTTATTCAGTTAATTCAATTCTGAATTTACGATAAAGCAAATACATAAAACCTCAAAATTTTCTTATTCAGTTAATTCAGTTCTGAATTTACGATAAAACAAATACATAAAACCTCAAAATATCTTCATTAAATGTTGAAAAATATAAAAAAACATAAAACACTAAATACAGTTAAAACAATTAAAAAAATTTCACAATTAAAATTAGAGTTTCTAATCAAAACAAGCAATTCGCTCAACGAGCAAAAAGTCGAATTTTTCAGTGTTCAAAACTGAAAGTTCACTTTTGGTACCATTCGGCAGAAAGACACTGATAGTGCAGAAATTGACTTAATCCACTATTCTTCTGAGTTTCAAATGTAGACAAATATGGATGCTAAGTTAGGTTTAGCCACACTTGAACAACCTTTAAATTATTAATAATTCTACAACTATTGCATGCAGATTAATTAAAGGCATAAAAATCTTAACTGGAACATAAGAACAACATAATTCAATGAGTTTTAAAGCAAAAAAATGCACAATTTACGAACACAGAAGAATAAAATGATTGAGCTCACCCAGCCAAGTAACAGAGTGTATATATACGTATATATATATATATATTGCCCAACTACATGTTATAAAAGTCCTATATACAAAATTTCAACGTACTGAGGTGACTCGTTTTTGATTATGCGAGATACGTACGTACGTACAGACGTCACGAAAAAATTCTCTTTAAATCTATTTTACAATCCGTTTTGAGAAAAAGAGTCCTTTATTTTGTCCTTACGTACAGAAGTCACGCCAAAAACTTCGTTAAATTGCATTCGACAATAGTAAAAACGGATACTTTCGTTGAAATATGATACCCGAAAATTTTTGCAATTATAATGCTTCCTTTACTTCGTACAAGGAAGTAAAAACAAAAATAAGAGCATAGGGAGAGACGAGTATTTAAAAAAGTCGTGTTTATCATATTAAACGTACACTAAGCTACATTTTAATCTTCCGATTCGTACATATCAAAATATTCGTTCATACTTTCTTAAAAAATCCCCACCTGTCATCGGAGAATATGAAACAATCTAATAAATTGAAATTAATATTTTAAAAGAAAATGCTTACAATGGCTTTTACCAAAAGGAAAGATTTATTTTTTCGCTCTTAAAATCGGTTCTGACTGCTTGTGATAAGGTCGATGCCGTCATGCCTACAAATTTAACTGCTGTCCTGCGTTTTCCTTTTATCTATAAAATATGCGAACTAGTCTCGCTCTGGAGAGACGGTGAGATTTACAGCCACTGCATATTGAACAGATGTAGTCCTGCACCCAGACATATGCCTTTTTGAGCCCAAATTTTGAATTCTATTTTGCATTTTATTTATTTTATATTTTGAATGAATTTAAGGAATTTCATATTAAAAAAGATTTGAAGCGACCACACAGAAATGAGAAAAGCGTGTGTGTGGTCCCCGCAAGTCACTGTTCCCAAGCTTTTAGGACGTGCAGTCGACATATCGCAGACGTCTGTCTATCGGCAATCTAGCGCAGACGATAGTCTGAGATATATCGTCTGATATCGCAGACGCAATAATTCGTTCCAGTTGAGAGTGCAAGAGATATAACTTCACGACTAGTGTCAGGAGATTTTAGCGTTCTGCACCGTGTCTGTTGTCAAAGCCTCTCGACTTCAAGAGGGCTGACGAACCAATGATTTTCTTTTTCCTCTGATATCGTTCCAGATAAAACGAATCAGAGTATGCAAAGTACGACAGAAAAAATAAGGCGGCGTGGCTAAATCTCTCTGAAGATTTTTTTTCATCGGAACAAGACCTCAGAAGGTTCTTGAACTCTCAACCAGAGAGACTCTCGCTGGCAGGCTCCTCACGTCACGAGGACTATAATTCGCTTCAACAACTGTTCTATGCTATTCATGAATTATATGTATTTGTAAAAAGCTTCTCGTAATTGTAATAAATGTGCTTTGAGTTGAATAATGCAGTAAATATTGCACAAACTCACAAATATACCAATCATTATACGGTGTCAGATGCGCTACCTGCCGCCACTTCACAGAGTGGTAACCCTCAGTTGCCAACAGTAGTGACCACGACAAATTCATGAAATGAAAGTATATGTTATTTCCCCGTGCATATTTTTTAACTTCAAGCATAAGAGAATAGAATTTGCGTAGAATAAAGGTTTGAAGTATTAAAAGAAGTTTGTTGTATAGTATTTTAGTGAGTGAAATAGAAGCTTTCATTATGAATAATTTTAGTTTACTTGCGATAATTTAATGAGCGACATTATTTTAGATTCATTATTTTGTTTACCATAGTATATGAGTATCTATCTTATTGCTTAACAATTAAATACGGGAAATGAACTATTGATCAGCTCATTTCTTTCCTTCAGATCTTCTCAAACATATTTAGATTACTTTCGCCATGTTATTCTACTATTCTATTCGGCATATACTGACAAATCTGCTTTTAGCTCAATTATCAGTTGTTTAATTTCCTTTCTAGCTCAATAGGGCTATTAGTCTTTAAACAATATTTTACGTTGATTTATTTTAAATGTCGTCCACTATAAATGCATTTCTTCAATTTTCGTTCGAGTCTGCTGCTGTTACACAAAGTGAAGGATATTTATCTTTCAAATTTAATTTTTCTGTTATTAATCAAGAAATAATGCTATTTAAGAGCAGTAGGTGCAGTTCTTAAGAATATTATTTTTTTACTTTTTAATCTGATTGTTTTAAATAAAAGTGAATTTAGTTCATCATATATCTAATTAAAAACCTTAAATATTTTTATAGAATAAGTATATATTTCTCATATTTCAAATATACAGAAGATATACAACGTTCTCTTGTTAGCCTATTCATCCACTATATTATAATGTTCTGCGTTATTCCACCTGGATCACCTCTATTGTTAATCTCAAGTGAAAGAACATATTAAAATTTAAAACAACTCTTGTGAGTGATCATTAAAATCTAAACCCTTTTATCATTTACTTTTTTAACAATAAACTGAAAACTCATATCATTTTAAGTATGTAAATTTTTTTTTCTTTTTGCAGTTTCTTTTATTTCTTTTTCCCCCTTCCTCTAAGAATTCAATGACAAGAGACATAAAAGTCACTCTGTAGCAATCATCATATATATTAGTCTGAAGGAAAATCCCTTTTCTTTCTGTACGTATACAAGGAAACTTGCCAAATCTTTCCAAAAAATATCGAAAAAGATTAAAAAAGGAAATTAAGATCATAAAATATAGGATAGATTTGAAATAATAAACACATGTATACTGAAGAAGTTCCTTCTAAGTTACTAGCATGGATCTAGGTATTTTGTTAAATGTATGCACACCTACAGAGTGAAAAATGCCTGAAAACGGCGAGGAAATATTTAATTCAATCTTAAAATAAAATATATTTTCTTCCATGAACATACTATATGTTGATAAACAACAGCGTACTTAAATTACACTTTAATGCGTATATACGTAATATTGTTAAGTACGTATAATAAATATTCTAAACGAACTCCTGTGCTGGATTTTAGATTTTTTAGCTTCAACATAACCTTAAATATATTTTGCTGAAGAAGATACGCAATCTTTTGAAATGCAATGGATTCCCATTTTGTTATATCTAATACCCTTGTTCTCTCAAAAAACTGCAATTTGAAGATTTCATATTTCAGTTTACGAAGCAAAAGAAAAGTTCACTATTAATAATTTCAAAAACTTCAAAATATTAAAAAAAATAAAAATATGAAACACCACAGATTAAACGAATAAATAAAACGAAGGAAATAAAAGTACTAGTTACGTAATATATAACATTACCAAATATCTTTTATTATTTACAACAAGGCTTTAAAAATTCACAAAAAATATCGGTCGGATACACCATAAATTAAATGAAATTTATATTATATCAGTTAGATACATTATTAAAAAGCAGAATGAAGATTTAAATTATTATGAACCGCATTTATTGTTCTTAAGTGACTCAGTTTGTTAATAAATAATGGTCTGATTCATTTTAAAATAAATTAAAACTATTATGTTTAGTTGAAGTACAAGATTCTGAGAATCCGCTATGCGTGAAAGCGTGTCGAAAATAAATCAATGACCTTACATTTCACCAGTGGCAATATTTGATAAGCTTTCCGTGTTTATCATTTATTTTGTCAGAACACGATTTTATAAAATTCGGGGATACAATGCACTTCTTTAGGGGTGTAATAATGCAACTGGAATTTTTTATTTTTACAGTTTCAGTTTTTTATTAATCATTAACTAAGTATGGTATTACATATATAAAACTTAGTACAGATATTTTTTTGAATTTAAAATTATTAGTTGCAACTTTATTGCAGTATTATGTAAAAATAATTTATCTTTTATTCTTACCGTTCTGTTGTTTTCATCGAAATATCGAATCTGAAATAAGGGCCTGTATTAGGTGTGAAATGTAAAAATATTTTCCGCTTGGAGATAAAAATTTCCAACGAACTGGAAATATTCCCTGTGAATTTAGTCTTATCCCATTAATATCTAAGCCTCTTGAACTGTGTCTGAGATCTTTCACAAGACTTCTCATTTGAGTTTTATCTTGGAATTTTGCGTATCCTCAGTCGAATCATAAGCTTATCTGCCGCCGCATTGCACAGGGTTGCTATTTTGGTCTGCCTGTCTAATATAATGATTTATCGCTGTTTCGGCGCACATGCGTTCATTAGAATTACAAATGAACTGCTGCACGATACAATCATTCTGCTTTTTCACGAACATTTTTTAGGTTTAGAGGGAAAAATGCTATTCCTTTTTTATGTTTTGATCTATCATATTTCAAATGATGCCTTTTTTAAAGTTTTCCGTTTACATTCGATCCCGAAAAATCGAGAAATTTTTCAGAACTTCAATTTAATACTTCAGATATCTATTATTATGAAATTTTTTTAAATTTTGAAATTACGAAATACGCTTTATGCGCTCTAAAATTCCTAAAATAAAAATTACCTAAGTAAGATAAAAGTAAAAGCTGTCCTAGTGTAGCGACAGAAGTGCTCCCTTCCGGGCATGGTGGTAAGGAAGCTGATTGCCATAACACTTCAAAACTGGGACGGAGTTGGATAAATCTATGTTATGACGTATGAAATGCCCAAGGCCTAAGACATAAACTGGCGTAACCCTTGTTTCTTGGCCTTGATAAAATCTGTAGTCTTGATTTGATATTATTGTCAAACAAATGAGACACACAGCAACAGAGTCACCACAACAACAGAACGAGTTTGCTGTACTAAAAGAAAATTCATTCATTTATTTACCGAAACTTTACCAACTAAATTTTATTATTTTGGCATTTAAGAGGGAAAAGTTTATGTTGTCGATGATTGAAAAAATGTAATAAAAATATTGTCAAGTACTAGAATGTATGGAAAAAAATTGACGAGAGACTGTCTGTTCCAGACGGCCGCTGGGATTTAACGCGCAGACGTACTGGTTCTCTCTTAATTTTCGAAATTTTTCCAAAAAATTATTCTGTTACAAAATGTGAGTAATATTTATTCATATCTGTATATGATTTCTATTCGTAACTATTTTATACAGTGTAAGACAATGATATGAGAAATAAAAAACGTAATCCAATAACTATGTTGTAATATTATGTGTGAATGTACGATCAATAAATGAGTTATCAAGTGTACTTTGATAATTCGAACATACTATGCTCAGATTAAAGTGTTGTATGAGGAAATTCAATGCCTTTTCATTTCATTTAGCGTTTACATTAAACTCTCCTATGATAATATTCGGTGCGTCTGTATCTATATCGAGCTCTTCATGAATGAGAAACTTGACTCCGAGTATCTCATCAGCTCACTGAAGAGAAACATTTTAAGTTCGGTTGAATTAACTGAGGGATGAATGTATACTGATGCCGATAAAAAATGCGCCTCGCCATAAATTGTAATATTGACCATACATATATCACTGGTCTTTATTTCTTCTCTCCTTTTTCTTACGGTTTAAATTGAACTGAATTGCAATCGGCAATAATCTTTAGATTCCTGTAGAGAGCCACAGCCACCCCACTGGCTTTTCGTTGCCTGTCTTCACAACGACGTTTCAATAAAAACGTTCATAAATGCTTTCAGTTCGAAATCTTCCACCTGAATAGGTTTATACTCAAACATTCAGGTTTCAGACATCGCATAAAGGTAGAGTGCTTTATTATTTCATCTGTCATAAGATCGTTATAATGTGCAACCAAACTTTGCTTTGAACATTAAGTTAGTGATAATAAATGATACAGTTTCACCGTTGTCAGTCGTACTGAATTGCTTTGCTCATTCAATCAGTGCTCTGAAGCTGTGTCGATCAAGTATGGGATACTGATCGTTAATTTCTTTAATGGTTAGTGCAGTAGTTTATTTAATGGCCGATGCAATAGTTACCATGATGAAATTTCAACTCATTCTTGTCATTTGTTAAGTAGAGACTATTTAATATTTTCTTGAACTTGAATGATGCGAATTGTGACCGAGCTACCGCACATAGCTGCGATTTTGCTGGCTCCTTGAGTGTTAGCCGTAATAGCCCATGGCTATCAAGAGTTCCTGACAGTGGGATAATATTTTCATCCGATTAAGGCCAATATATACCAACTGATTCTGCCCACCAGACAAGAATGCTCGGGGATATCAATGCATGACCACTCATTATGATTGCACGCAGCTTATGATGTCCTCAAAATTCCCGTGATTCTCATTAACTTTGTCACTCGGCTGTGGCTGTATCGTAATTCCAGATTCCAAAGTTCTTTTTGTAGTTTGTAGTGTATCGTCACATATCAAATGAAACACAAACCAATTATGTATGTTTTGTAGTTGCAGAGATCTAAGCGTTTGCGAAACTTTGCGAAAGTGTCACAATGTTTCCTTTCCACAGGCCACCATGAAGGAACGTTAAGTCTACGTTAGGACTGCACGAAACATACTTGAATGTATACAATAAAACTTGTAGAGAAACTTAGTATGTGTTCGTTAATTGTTAATGGCAAAGCAGGCTAGTGGATTTCGGAAGGTTTTTCGTGGACACCGTTTTAAAGAAAACTAGATCGTCTTCACGTAGCACACTAAGAAAAGTGCTAAATCCTATGCAATTATCCTCGTTGACGAGTACAAAAATCAGCTTTCAGAGATCTTATTCTCTTAGCTACTTATGGATGATCAGAAAGAACCAAACCAAGAAATCTAGTTGATAAGCGTGCATACAAATTATATTTCTTTTGCCGAGTATTTTCTTTAATCAGCAATGCGTAATGTTTTTATAAAGGATTTATAATTTACTTTATATAAGTTTATGAAATAAAAAAACGCATATAAATGAATAAAAATGAAATTAAGGTTTAATTAAAGATTTCCTCGAATTCAAATCCTAAAAGATCCTCGAATCTCTCGAGCGCTTCATCTAGTAATAGCAATAAAAGAAAAACAAAAAAAGTATTACTTAATATTAAAATTTTTTAATTAAAGCAAAATCTGAAACCTGTGTTTAATGAAAAACAAATTAAGAAAGTAAGCTTTCAAAATACAGCAGCATTCATTAACAAGACACAAATTAATTAAAAAAAATAAGAACGTAATTAAAATTCTTGGGTTTTGAGATTAATATTTGCTGTATAATTTGACAAAATGTATTTGAGTAACAATTAAATTTTTCTATATTTCTACAAAATCGTTTTGAATCAGTGTAAGGGTTAGCACAGGGATCATTACAAGAGTTAACCTATATGAAAATTAAACAAGTACTACTAAATTATCTCCAGAACTTAGAAACTGAAGTATTCGGGGCTGCTTAAGTTAATACGATGATCTAATTTTATAGTAATTATAATAATATGCTCTTCTTAAGGAATACTTTTACTGAGTATTAATTCTTTCCGAAATTTCGAGTTAAAAAGATTAACGGATTTTTAGATTAGGATTCGAATGATGGAAAATGGCCAACGACAGAAGTTTTCGAATCTAAAATCGTTTTCAAAATTCGAGAGATTCAAAGATAACATTATATTATTTTATAACAAAATTATTTGCAAAAACACCTTACGTTTACATTGAACTTTCCATCAAAAAACCCTTTTCTTTTCCTTTATAGTCAACATCTTTTTTTAAATTATATTTTTGCGAGTTTTCGAAAACCTGTCTGCTATGCGAAATCAAAGTTGGGGACATTTCAACCAAATGCATTTTTTTAAATCTAAGAGAGTGTAAATTATTCGCATGAGAAGGAAGTCGTAATCAAACTGATGAATTGCGATCATCATGAAAAGGGATAATAAGATAATACTAATATTGGTTTATATGCGTTCCTTCTTATTTTAAGAAATGGTAAAAGGATATTCTTTAAGAAAGGAAAGATAGAAATCACGCTGTAAGGAATAACAAACTTTCCTTACATTTATTGTTGTAGTGCAGTAGATAATACATATAACCAGTTAGTGACAGTTCGATTCCCCGAAAAGACAAAAATCAGCGTTAATTTATCACAATATCGGCTTAATTTAATTTACTAGACTAACATTTCTGCTATAATTTGTTATTAAAATAATAAATATTACAATTTCGAGAACGAAGTTCGTTAAGCCTTTTGTTCTGTCTTTGGCTTAATTATCTAAAATGTGGTTTGTAAATTACATTGCTCGCATGTTGAATGAGATAGAACTGAATTTACGTTGTACTGAAAGCGATGTGCTGCGCAAAGAAAAAATCGAATGCTTACATAACATATAAAAATAATGTGTATGCAGATTACCATAGAATGTCGAAATCTACTTTTTAAACATTTCGGTCAAAAATTATATAAACAAAAGAAAAAAGACATGTATAGAAAATTAGAGTGAGTCCAAGTATACGAAGAACGAATAGTACGCTCTTGCAAATCAGTAAGAGATTCTGTGATTAATTGCTTAGATTTTAACCTCATAACTTTAGGATGGTACATATACACTAGATAAAAAATTATTTATGTCATCTTAAGTAATGATTTAACTTCATATTTATCATAGGTAAAAACAGAAATCTGTAAAAGTGCTTCTGCGCCGTTGTATGCTTATGGGGAAAACATCTATCGAAGCATCTATCAAAAATAACGTTTGCTGTTGATGGGAAACTCGAGAAAATCTGCAATCGATGAATTGCAAGGATTGCAAGAATTGTAATAGAAATTTGCGAAATACTGAAAGACTAAAGAAGGAATATGAATAATTTTGATTTTATTGTTTGTTAAATAAATGCATTTAAAAATTCGAGGAGCTTTTGTAAACTTCTAATACAAATGTTTGTACGTAATATGCATAAAAATCAAAATCATACCTCATACATCTTAACATGACATTTATTTAATAGCCATAGAAAAGGAGAGTTTCATAAAATTATATTTTGCAGTGTTTCCAAAAATTTCAACAGATATTGTGGTACTTACGTCGTATCCCGTCGATCGTTGGCGGAAAATTTGGCAACCTTTGCAGGTCGCCGCTTGTTACTGCGGAATTTTGAAGGAAGTAGTCATCCATAATTGGCGTTAAATCTCGCTACTTGGCTGGTCGATGGGATAATTGATGTTATATTTCACTGCAAAATTGAATTTTTTATCGCGATTGATTGAATTGTTTTAATGGAACACTCTTTTTAGGTAGCTTGGTGTATATTGTTGTTCTGGCGAAATATTTAGCTGCATAAGATTTGTTGAGTATCCTTTTGTTATTTCGAGTCAATTTCCCTTAGAAAGTAATCTTTGAAAATACCTGCACTGAGGCCAGGGGTTTATCCTGAAGTTTTATAAAGGGTATGAAGACCAAATAAAAAAAATACACTAATGAATGGAAGTTAGAATTACATGTATTCGAACGTTGACTATAGTATATGCATTTTAACAGAGAGTTAAATATTGCATGAGATTTAAAATAATGAATTGCACATAACAAAAATTAAATTTAAAATTTACCAGATTTAAGGTCTGAAGTGCTGAAATGGGAATTTTTCGGGGTACAGTTTGCAAACAGTTTATATTAGAGAGTCATAAATCAATTCTTTTTGATTGATGTATATCGCACTATAACATATTTCCGAGTATAATCAGCAAATAAATTATAGTAATCAGTTATTAATTCATTCTAGTTCCAGACAAAAGTTGAACATTCCTGTAATTAATGCTGAGGTTGCCAAAATCAGCGATCCAGTCTTTCAAATTTCACTTATCATGTTATGAATATAGCTGGTATTTACACATGCTATAAACTTATGTAGAAGTTTAATTTCATTCTCAAAGTAAAAATAGAGAAAATTACATTCAAATAATTCACAGGACTAGCGTTAAATGTATTTAATAAAGTTTCGGATGATCTGGAATTCGAAGAAGGGATATTTCTCTATATTCAGGTTCAAGTGAAAGTTCATAAATTCGCGCTTATTAATAGGATCAAGCTTTTCGCATATTTTCTTAGACATATATATTTTTTACAATACAAGTTATTAATTTCATATTTTTCGATAATCTGTTAGGGAGAGAGAGAAAAAAATATTTTTGTTTCTTTTATGTATTGGCTTTTTGTTACTGTGCTTAACTTTATCGCTCTACCTTACTTGTGTTATTGCGTTATTATATGTATCTCATGTTATGTTTTCCCTTTCAGATGTATATTTAAATCGTCAACATTTACAAACCTTGAAAACCGAGACAATCGTTGGATTTCAAAGTTCAAAGGAATGGATATTACTCCTGAAATTTCTGACTAAATGGTCTTCACGGCGAGATCTAACAGGACTGCAACAATCAGAAACATTTCTCAAACTGTATGAAAGCGATATTATGCTCTCTTGATTATATTATAACTTCATCGTCTAATGAAGTAAAAGCAGGAACGCTTTGATATGAAACGTTCCCATATTTTATGATAAAAGCATGATTACTGCCCATTCCAAATGATTTTGATCATTATTTTAGTATCATCTGAACACCTATGACCAATCGTGTCTAACTCTTAGTCTTCTGGTTTATAAGACGTGCATACTGTAGTCGAATAGGCTTTCCCTGCACAACTGCACCGCGAGATTTTTCTACTATTACCTTTGCTTGTTGCTTGTGCAGAAGTTACATTCTTGCTCAAAGAATTTATGCTGTTTGTTATAATAACGCTCAAGATTTTGTGCTCGAAATCTATAACTGCCAATGAACTGTGACTGTGACTGCATTTCGTCTATATGTTACCTACTTTTTATCAAAGCACGGTAGAGGTAGGCATAAATATATTAGATTCTTTGCACACAGTGTAGACTAGATATTTTCCACTATTTCTATAACATTAGATATTATCTTCGTGTGACGTTTACAGCTGTTAGTTATTCTATATAATTCCCCTTTCATAGATTTTCATACGAAAATGTAATGCACCAATTGATATATATGTAGCTCATTCTGAAGAATACCATTAGAATATCGTGCCATAAAACATTTAAAGACTTTGAACCATTAAACTGCCATAATGCCTGGATGCAGGGTTGTTTAGTGTCGCTCACATTTAAAGTATTATAAAACTCTTTTATTTGGTGGAAGAAGGCAATAAATATTGCATAGGAACTCACGTATAGTTATTTCATTATTGCGTCTATTCGTGCATGTGCTGACTTCAAGAAAAATGGCTCTGTTCTTATTAGCACTTTGAACGTTGAATCTTACGGTACCTCTCTGAGAGAAGGATTCACTCAATGGACCCCATCCGACGAAAGTGCCACGGATTATCCCCGGACATCTGCAGGATATTCTTCATACGACTCTAGCTGTTCCGACTCGTATTCATGTGAAGAAGCTGGCAATAGCGATAACGGTGAGTAGTACATTTTCAATCTGTTTTATTCTTCATAAAACTATATAGAGTAATTGAAAAATCGTTCGCATTACAATAAGCAAGTAAATTTTGCTGACTTAAAGTTCAAAATACTAGATATATAATACTTACTACTGATGTTTGTTACTTAACATGGTATAAATGCAACACCAAACCATGTCTTTGTAATAAATGTTCGATATAACAGGCCGGTTATCCAGTAATGCGTGCTCCTTTTACCATACTTGAGGCCATTTTGGAAGAATCTGTACACTCATTTTGTAACAGCCAACGTACTGCTCTCCTTCAGGTTCTGCAGCGTATGCAGATTGTTTGCATAAATCTGTCACTGCTTTTGAGAAAGAGCTCATCTGTCTAACAACACAGCCAGATCTCTAATACAGTGTATTATGACTACTAAGAGACAGCGTGTATGCTCATTGTTATTACTTGTACAATGCTATTTAGGGAAATACAATACAATTATTAAAACTGCAGTTCAATTTACGAAAAGGCGGCCATTTGACGTGCGCCACTTTTCTACCTCAGTGTACTTAACGTACATTCATTTTCTGTACATTCATTTTCACACAGATTTCATCCAATACAGCTCAGAAAAACAATCCAGAATTTTTTTGTGATTTATTTCAATTTAACGTAATTTGCAAACGGTATATTTCTAAACGTCTATGAATAAATTTAGCTGAAAGTTTTCGGTTTGAGGGAGGAGAAGCGACTTTTAATATTTAAGTTCACAAAAATAGTACTAGTTTTGTTGTCACATTTTATAAAGTAATTCTAAATTGCCAAACGGAGATAAGCAACACTGAGTTCCAGAAATTATTTTCGGTGTAAATGTATATAATTGTCTTCAGTTTTGCTTTCAGCTTGTGCTTTAGTCTTGGTTCTTTCTGAAGTTTAAAGTCAGAAATGTTTACTTAATAAAACAAATATAAAGGATTTTGTTTTGTTTTTTTGAGCGTAGAATAAATTTGTTGAGTTTTGCTAGCAGGTAACTTTCAGCTTCCTGCTTAACGACGGTCTGAGATAGTTCAAGGGCACAAAAACAGAAAAGGGAAGCTACTCCTTTAGTTATTAAGACCTTAACTTCAGATTATTTTACAGCTGAAGATGTTCAATAGTCCTGGGTAAGCAGCAGAACTTCGATTATCCTTAGTCCTGGGATCATCATTGTGACGGCTAAGATAACAGACGAGTAACAATAAATCCTTTCACCTCCCCTATCAAGTACAAGCAATAGACAACACGTACGTAGAACGTTTTTAGCATTACAGTCTATAATAAGGTCAGAAATGGAGAATTTAGAATTGGTCACGTTATAGTTCTTTTATAAACATTTATTATTACGTTTTGTTAAAAAACATAATTCTTAAGAGGTCAGGTACCTTTAATAACTAAAAAATTCGATATTTTGTATTCTTTCATAGTAACATTTTATTTCTCATAAACATTTTGAAACAAACTTAATATAAAATTCCGTTCTTGAACCAAAATTACGGGAAAAATAGTCCTAAACGTTTACTATTTAAAAGGTTAGATAGGATAGTAACTTGGTTTTTGCATTTTAGCAAATTCCTCGTACAATCCCCTTAATTGTGCATAAAATGATTTTGTATTCAATTTTATACAAGTGTAAATTACACGTGATAGAAAATTTATATAGCATCTATGTATTTATTAATTTTGAGAAAGTAATATGCTTACAAGATTTAAAGGTAATTTCTTTCTCAATTAAGATTTTATAAAAGTGTGATTTGCATTTTAATTTTGAAAATATTGTATCGGTTTAAGATGGTCGTATGCTGTGTAAATATACTGTGTAATATACTGTGTAAATATACTGTGCTTTTAACATAAACACGATTATAACTATACTTAAATTCGAAATCGTATGAAAATTTTGAATCGTAAAATCATTCAGATTTTCATTGTTTTTGTTAAAATTATGGTGATTATGCAAGCAATACTATTTAAAATTTAAACGATGCATACTTACAAATTTTAACATACAAATCTGTTTTTATATTTCTTCATTAATATTAGGAAAATAACTAGCATTTATAAAATTTAAATATAACTATATCTTTAACTGAAGATTTCTCAAAATTGTAATGTACTTACTTCCACGCATGATTTTTCTGAAACCATTGGTCAGAATCACAACAGATTTTAACACACTTTATGAACTCTGAATGATTTTAAACTGACAAAATATTACGCTTTTTTCGTAAAACGTTTAAAAATACCTTTAATTTTACGTTAAAAATTCGATTTTGTCGTCAGAAAAGTAAAAAATACCATTCATTAGAAAAATATTTTTTCCAACGGTGGGCCTTCAGCCGACTTCGGCCTGGCCACTACTAAGGCCAGAAGTGGTGGTACGCGCCTTTGCCTCCTATGAAGGGATGGTCAGTTACAATCATGCCTTCTTCGGGATTCGAACCCGAGCCCTTTGGTATCGCAGTCGGCAACCATGAACACTATACCGTGTGTACTGAAATAAAATTAGATTATTTTTAAAGCGGGTCTTTAAAATTATACAATATTTTTTTAATATGGAAAAAACAGCAGTAAAAAATAGCGATTTGTTTATCCATAATACTGCTCAGTAAGTATTACAATTTAATGTCGATGACAAAGAATGTATATTAATTTGATTTAATTAATACCTGTTAATAACCTGTTAAGTATAAAATATTATTACCGGTATTACCTGTTAAGTATAAAATAAAAGGCAAACTGTGAGAGCAAGGATGTGAAAATAAGCATAAAACATTCATAATCATAAGTCCATTATTTGCTAAGATCTTAAGCTTTAAAGTATGACATACATTTTGGCATTCTGAATGTACCTGAAGTCTAGAATTGTTACGAGACATAAAAGGATAAGTGTGAAATATCGTTTGTTTTCCTATAAATTATTTTTCAACTTAAAATATTATGCAACTTAAATTTTAAAAGACATACAATTTAATGAACAAATACCTAGAAAAAATGAAATTAGACAAAGATAAACAGATTTTCTAAAATGAAAGTGTGCACGGAAATAGTGCGTTATGTAGTACAGCGCACATTTGAACGGTAGATCTGATACTGTGAATCGTCATTTTCCGTGCGAATTGGGAGCGATATGCATCGGTATCTGACAGTGGAGCTCGTCGTTATTCATTTAATTTATGTACTTGTGGAATGAAGTGGAGTTGCACACAATAAAGGTACTCAAGAATCGTTGTCTGTACCTCCTTTGAGTATGTGGTTTGTTTTAGCCACAGTCTCATTGATAAATACAAATTGGGGGATACACTTGCATGTAGCGATGCCTATCGTTCCAAATTCGAGCGGAGAAAAACAATTTATACCGGTAAAACATGTTAACTCATTGCTCAACAGCGCCCTGTATCACACCAACCTCCATTTATGCACATGCATTCCACTACATAGTACACCATGCTCACATTCCATATTACGCTTTAAAAACATTATGCTGGTACCTGAATGTTATCACTAAAAACATAAATATCTAGACTTAGGCTATTTGACCATTCGGACTATAAATTGCACGTTTTTTGATGAGCTATACCAGGAAGATTAAAATAATAGTCTGTTATTTTTATTTACTTTAAAACTCTGTAGTCTTTCTGCCACTAATCTCGAATCTTTTTTACAATTCCCAATGAATCTGATTTTTGCACTACTGTTTACCATAAGCCCTTTTCTGTTTGTTTACCTCCCGTGCTGAGTCATATCAGCGGGCTAAGCAGAAAATGGCCTTCTTTTCACTATTAAGTATCACGCATTCTCAAGGCTCGTTCTTCAGAATCTTTATTTTCTAATGAACTCAGTTATTTGAAAACAGTTACCATTCACAGAAGATTTTTTTTCATGTAGTTAATGATAAAAACGTTTCATCTTGCTATCAAAGAAGACATTCCACTGTTAGAAATAATATTAATGATTTTGTTGTTCTTCCATTTCACTCTTTAACAGTTAGAAAATTGTGAGGATTCTCCAAAAGTTTAGTTTTCTCTCTTATTAATAAAATCCTGTCAATAAATTCTCACCTATCAATGAAATGCGTTGTTCAATTTTTAAAGATTATATTTTTGACTCTAATTCTTAGGGAATTTGTGGCATTTCTTGACAGTGTGACTTAAGATATATCGGTTAAGTTAAAACGACTTTAAAATTTCTCATCATGGATTACAAATCTTTTGTCAGAAAAGAAGAAATAAAAAAAATTTCGATAGCTAATCATTGCTGGAAATTTAAACAAGTTTGACTTAGGGCCTGCAGAAATTACCCCAAACGCTTTTTCAATCGGTGAATTGGGTTTTCTTGAAGCTTTTCACATTCACAAAGTTAATTTTGTTTAGTTAATGACTTTTATTCCAATCGAATTATTCCTAAAGCTTTTAAAATGATATTAACTTATTTTTTCATGTTTCGTTACTATTTCTATGGACAGATGGCGCTACATCTCTGCTCATTTTACTATTTGGTTTTTGGTACAAATAAAGTTCTCTTCTTTGTAGTATTTCTTTTCTCCTGATGATGAGGGACCTGCACTTGTTGCTCACGAAATCCATGAGTCTTGGTTAAAATATACACCAAACAGAAGACTGTTACTTTGCCTAATTTTATGTTTTACTATGGCGTGTGTGTCTTCTCTCTTGATTTGTTAATTGGTCTAATGCTGCATCTATGCTAGGTATGGGTTCGGAATCTGTTTTAGTAATTTGGTTAAGTTTCCTGCAATCAAGATTCCTGCAATCTAGATTATGTATACATAATCTAGTTTTAGCATTTTCATCACTTTTATAGGCTAAAGTTACAGGGACAGTGAAGAAGCTAGATTATTATATTGTTTTATGATTGTAATTATTCTCTTCGTTTTTTAATTTCATTATTATCTTTAGGGAATGTCCTATATGGTCTATAACAGCGATTCTCAACTGGTGGACCGCAAATAAAAATAGGTGGTACCCAAAGAAACAAAACATTTCGGTGTTATTCCTCAAATTAAGAAAGTCGTAACTGAAACTTAATTTACTCACCGTTCTATTCTTCATGAAACTTTGGTAGCCAAAGCAATACCCGAAAATCTGAAAACCGTTTTTAATCAAGCTGTGAAAATCGTTAATTTTATTAAAAGCCGAGCTTTAAATTCACGAATATTTACGATTTTATGGCACGAGATTGGCCGTGAACATGAAACGCTTTTGTTACATTCCGAAGTAAGGTGGTTATGCAGAGGCAAAGTTTTAAATCGTCTTTTTGAACTTGGACCAAAAATTCAAATTTTCCTCTGTGATTCAAAATTTGAATTGCAAATATATTTATTTAGTAAATTATATTTGGCGCGTTTAGCATATTTAGCTGATATTTTTGGAAAGTAAAATGAATTAAATTTAGGATTTCAAGGCGAAAGATCTAATTTAATTATCATTACAGATAAAATAAATGCAATTATAAAAAACTCAAGGTAAAAATGAAAGAATTGGATAATTATATTTTAATTCTGTAGTCTTTCTTCCACTTTTTTCTTTACCACTTTTAGAAAGTTTTCTAACCGAAAATAATTTTAAAAAATAAAAGGAAAATAAGCATTCGAGACTAAAAATCATTGCTTTTCACTGATAAGTAATTTCAACATGTATTTTGCCGAGGATTATGAAAACGAAAAACGGATTAGGAGTCCATTTTGCTCAAATGTACTTGAAAGTTTATCTCGTGAAGGAAAAGAGCAACTGAGAAAGGAATTTCATGTGATCGAACCCTAACTGAAGATTTCAAAAATACCTCGCTTGTTAACTTTTGGTCGAACCGAAATGAATTTAAAGGCATTTCAAATAAAGCTTTTAAATTTTTATTTCCTTATTGCACAATCTATTTGTATGAACAAGGATTTTCTTCCATATTACATTTCAAAAATAAATACAGAACAAAATTAAAAGGGCATCCTAATTTACGGTTCAAGCTACGAGACACAAAGAAATTGATCTCTCTTAAACAGGCCCAAATTTCGCACTAAAGTTTAGAATTAAAGTATCATAACTTAAATTTCGATAATTAAAGTGGTAACCAATTTTTTATCTAATATTTTTTCTGTGCACGGATTTAATACAAATAGCCAACAGGTTGTGCAAATCGCAATATATATATATATATATACATATATATATATATATATTATATTCCTATTGAGAAATTGAAAAATGATCATTGTAAAATGTAGTGGTGGAACTAAAGTTTTTCAATTTGTTTTAGATAGTACGCGTTATTCAAAAGGTTGAGGACCGCTGGTCTATAAGACACAGGAAGTTCTTGTCAATATTATTTTTGGAAAGTCAATATTATTCATGGAAGTCAATATTATTCATGGAAGTTAAATATGAATACAACCCGCATTATATTTACTTTTTGCAAAGATATGACTGCAATTAATATTTCTCCCAAATGGTCATTTACACAGGAATTTTCACACTCATTATTTTCAACTTTATTAAAACAGTCCTTTTCATTTTCAGTACTTTCAGATAAATACGACTTTTAACAGGATTAATTAGTGATACACTTTTATATATAATTCTGTCAAGCTGACATACTCCATAAACAGTAAAATTTAATTGAAATTTAAACAAAGAAACACAATATGAAGAGAACAATAAATCATTCTAATAAGAATTTACAGCATAAAAATATTATGTCCTTACTTAATCTTCCAATTCTGCTTGATAATTTAATTAATTTAGTGTCAGGAAGACCTACAGATAAAGCCAATAATTTCTTTGAAGTTTCATTTTCGAGAGTTTCAAAATTACCAATGCAACTTAAAATATTTAAAAAAATACATTAACCTGAGTACCTGTATCTGTAATAGCAGAAAAGGTATTACTCCCAACCTTAATATTTAATTAAAAATATTGTCATCCTTCAGATGATGTTTGATTTTGATAGGATAGGGTGTGAATTATAATTCAATCCCGGAATTTGGATATCTCAGTGGTGGTGGCTGAATATTTCTCCAGACTGAATTTTGAGGAAATGAGTTCTAGGGTAGAACGGTCAGGATGGATAATGGACGAGGATTCTGCTTAGGAACAGTAAATCTGGGCACATTACTGGTACTTTCTGGTTGTTGAAGTAAACTTGAAGTTGGAAATAACTTCCTCTCTAGGGAAATTCAGTTTTGAAGCGAGCTTATATTTTGAAAGACTGTAACATACGATATTGTCTGACAAATCTTAATAAGAATTTGATCACTTAAATATAATGAATTTAATTTTTGGCGGAAATTTTAATTTTAATTTATTTTTGTTTTTTCTAATTTTAATTTTTGACGGAAATACTTATCAATATCTCTAAAATTATCGTACGTAACCGAAACAAAATTATCAATTATTGCGTTATTTAAAAACATTTTTTGTGTAAAATGTGTGTTTACGACCAACATTTGAGAAAAAAAAGGCCGTGTAAAGGCTTTTGTGAACACAAAGTATTATAATGCCTTTGCTGCATGGGGCATTTAAAATATTGTCTAGCCTGAAAGTTCCTTTTGAGAGGTTGATAAAAGACAAAGGATTCTCTTTCAAAATTAGGACGGAGTTGGGCAAATTCGTACTGTCATCTGTCGGATAGTTCCAAACAGTAGTAGGTAGAATTCTTGCTACAGTAAAATTTATAAACGGTCTTGGCCTCAATAAAGTTCATGGACTTGATTTGATGCTACTCTAAGACGAGTAAAATAAGTCCCAACAGCAATTATTATAACGCTGATTTGGTCAACCTTTCATTTGTTCGTTATTTCATTTTAACAAGCGAACGTATTGGTGCGAAGTAACTGCTTTTCAGTTCTCTCCTTTTCATATCTGAGTATTATTCATCTCTACATTTCAGTTAATAACCGACGGTTAGCTTTATTATTTGAATACGGTAGAACGAGAACCATCTAATAACTGAAGGATAAAATATTATCATATTAATAAAAAGAATATTATACCTTTTTAATATTGCATTCGCAAAACTGGCTTTTGGATGTAGTCGTATTCGATAAAATTTGTTTTATAGACATGAAAAGCGTTCTACCGCATTAATCATAATATAGTATTTTTGTAACGTTCTACTGATGTTGTAACTTATTCAAGCGTAATCTTTTTACGTCAGTTCCTAAAGGCGGGAAAAAAAGAAGCTGTAAAACTGGACATAAAAGAGAGTTAAAACAACTAAAATTATATCGATATACAAGGCTTTTAAAAGTGGGAAGAAGTCGCGAACTGCACTAAGTAGGCTCCACCTTTTTCCAGTAGCTTACATCCCTTCCAGCTTCAACACAAACCATTAACTATGATTCTTGATTTTACTTTTTTGGCGGCAAACATTTTTCATCGAAGAGCTAGAGATGGCGCTTTCACTAGTCTCAGACCGCTCGGAACGGTAGGGTTACCATAACAGTTATCGATCACTCTCTCGGTGAATTTTATTGAAACTGCTGCACATTTTTAGTGAACGAATGGACTGAATGCGAATATTACTCCGCAAGAGAACCGCATTTGTGATCGCAACAGAGATTACCATTGGCGAATAAAAATGGTTCTCATGCTATTGATGCTTTTATAACTTTATTTGTTTTTGTTACGTCTCATGCTGATATCAACTAGGGCTTCTTAAGCCTTAGCACTACTCTTTAAATGTCAAGAAAATGGTTGTATCAAAATTCAGAAAATCGACAGGGTTATACATATATGTTTAAAAACGAGGCAATCTGTAAGGAAAAAAAATAGAATTAATATTCGTTTATGAAAAAAGTACAACCAAATGTTAAAATTTGTATTTAAAAAATAATTTATATAAATATATTATTCAAAACAAAATTTTATTTGCGATCAGAATGTATAAACCAAAAATCTTAAGTATGTCACACAGTTAAGTTGGAATTTAAGTGATTATTACGGACAAATCTAATCATTGGTAACAGAAATATTTTTTACTAATTAAAATAATGGAGCATATATTTATATAAATTAGTTCAATTATCTAGGAAGATTCAAATATAAACAAGAATTTATCAGGTAAAACACATAAGTGATCACTGAAGCAGAATGAAATGACTTACCATTTTTCTACACAGTCACCTTATAAGGTATTTCTCCCGCTTTCTTGGCACGCCTTCGTGGTGTAGTGGTCAACATGCTCGGCGCGTGGTCCGTGGTTCGAGTCCCGGGGAGGGCATTGCTCATTTTTCATATCTCCTGCTTCCAAATAACACTTAATGTCTCTACAACCTGCTCTACAATATACTCGTTGCAATGACCTGAAATTTCTTAATTAAAGAAGAATAAAAATCTTTTAATTGCATATTTCTCCATTTTTGCACAGCGTCAATAATTTTAATCAATGCACTTAAATTTCTTCCCTGTTATAAAAGATTTTGGAACGGAGCTGTACATGGATATGTTTTATTGCAGGTTAATTATACAGCCTTAAAACTTATCTTCATTCTTTCCATTACACTATTGGAATTGTATGATTACGACACCTAAAGACAGCCAGCTTACCCAGCGCTGGTCTTGCTAAATTTAAGATCTTTAAATGTTTGCACACTACCAAAACTTATTCTTAGCGGTTTTCTGGCGGTGAATCTCCAATCGTCTATTTTCATCGGTTGTTTCTTACCTGACGAAACTATTAAAGACTTGCATCAGTCACAAGATCCAGATTGAGAGATATCACTTGCCTCCAAACTGATAATTAAGTCTAAAAAACTTCTGCAATGGAATACTTTCGTTAGTAAAAATTCTAATCTGCACAACACGGTTGTGAACCTTCAAGTCCGAAGTATTGATTACAGTGTATAAGGTATTTTCTCCCCCTATCCAGCATGCCTTCGTGGTGTAATGGTAGCGCACTCGGCACGTATTCGAGAGGTCCAGGTTCGAGTCCCGGCGAGGGCCTCAAAATAACTTAATGATTAGACAAGTTAACAAGAGATGATGGAAAGGGAATACTCACAAGTTCAAACATGTATCTGTTTGCCCAGTGAGCCATGATTACATTGAAATTTTTACAAGAATGTTGTACGAAAATTTTCATTTAACCCTCATAAAATAAATCTCATGTATTAGTATATTAAGAATTACATCAGTTACACCATTATTAAAGAATTTTTGAAATGGAATGAATTCCATTCCATCTGATATAATATTTTTAGTTCATCTCTGAAATTCAAACTTCTTGCTTAACAGTTAGGCGATTTAAAATCAATAAACGCAACTTTTAATAATTAAAACCTTTATTTTACACGAATAGTTAAGAAATACATATTTTGAGTTCTTATCGCCCAGTTAATTAAACTGTGTACTGTTTGTTAATGCCCAGATATTTAAACAATGCAAATTAAACAAACACAGTTTTTTAAACATTGTTTTTTAAACGATGCTGTGTTTGTTTAATTTGAAAGGTATATTATAGATCTTACGTTGAATATCAGCATATCTAAGAACTGGCAATTTCCCATGTTACGTGTTAATAAATGCGTAATGTTAGGTAACGGAACAAAAATATTATAGACTTTTCTAACGTCAAAGTACATTATGAAACTAGCTGTCTTCTGAAAGCAGAAATGGGCATATTTTCTCTTCGTTTGGCTTCATTTTTACTTGCGAAGCTTACGTTTTCTTACTTTGGAAAATACTGAATTTGCTTAAGTTAAACAATATTTTCAAGGCGAATTTCAGGGAAAGATCTTCTGATTTTGGAGTAATAATCTTAAGGAGAATCATGTGTGAGAAAAATAAAAGCACCTTTCGTTATTCATACATTTTATATTTAGCGGTGTGTTCTCAAACAATGTAGCCTGAATACTCTTTTATTTTGCAATCTCCAAAGGAACGTTTTCTGTTTTTCAGTTGCATTAAACAGTTACATTGCTATACACAGCTAGGATATTTGTCATTTACACTGCTTGGAAATTATTACCATTCGAAAAGACGTAAGATCTTTAACTTCCACGAGATTTGGAAAACAAAATGCTGACAGAGTGTTGGCTTTCAATGTGGCATGAGACATTTGTCTTTTAAATAACTGTAACTGCTTAACAAATCGAGAACTATAGAAATAGTGAACGTACTTCTTAATGATTTCAATCTTTGTTTTATTTATGTAAGGAAAGTCTTTATAGGAAGTTTTTTTAAACTCTTGTATCATTATAATATATTTCATATCCTACCGAATATACATTACATATTAGTGTATAACTGTACTACATTTATCACCCAACAAATCCGTAAATACCATCACGAAACGTTAGATCTTTAATTTACCTCCAGCGCGTCTTTCGAAATGGAACGCCATCATTCTTATGATATAATACTTTTAGTTCATCTTTCAAATCCAACTTTTTGCTTCACAATTAGGTGATTTAAAACTAATAAATGCAACTTTTAATAACTGAAACTTAATTAAATTTTATTGGCATAAATTAAAATAGGCTTAATTTACAATAATAGACACTTTTAATGAATATTTACATCATTGTGTTAATAATTAAAATATTTATTCTTTATTTGCGTCAAGGAAACATTCTTTGATTTATTTTTAATTATATAGGGTGTCCCTGAATTCATGGGCCAGACTTTAAGGGTAAGTAAAAACATATTAAGACGAATTTTTTTGTATAGCAATGTGGGGTCGGAAATGAAAAGTGTAGGTAAAAAAAAGAAAATGCTGAGGAAATGAAAATAGCTCTTTATTTACATAATATTACAGTAAGTGCTCAAATGTGCCACCACCAACATCGATACAGGCTCTTTCGATCGATACAGAACTTTTTGAAGATGCCAGGTATTTCACGAGCAGTTCCAGCAACGACTGAAAGTTTTGCAATGAAGTCCTCATCAGAGTCAAATAGAGTATCGTAGACGATTGCCTTGAGGTGCCCCCATAAGAAGAAATCGTTATTTGATAAATCTGGTGAACATGCTGGCCAAGCGACTGGACCACCTCCTCCAATCCAGAGCCAAAGATGGCACTGAGATAATTATATACTTTATTGCGGAAATGGGCTGGAGCATTATCGTGCTGAAACCACACGGTATTTTCTGCGGCAAAAAACAAAGATCGAAATGTACGCGCCGAAGATAATCAACTGCATTCAGTGCTTGCGTTCTCTGTAAGTCTTATGGAAAAAATACGGTATTTTTACTCACGCTTGTACTCCATGCAGTCTATCTTGTGATAGTGCTTGGATTGTTTTCAATCTCTCTCAGAATACGTTTTTCCATTTCTGGAACTCGTGCATGTCTCGAACAGCAGCTTCCTGTCTCTTGACATGAAATGAATCGCTCTCTCAAAGTTGGCTGTGTATAGGCGAATGCATTTATGATCCGGCTTTGTCCTACTGGGGAAATGTTCATGGAGAAACCTGAACACCTCTTTTCCGTTACCATTCGCAGCCCTATACATAAGATACTTTCTCAGAGAGCTCACGCACAAATTCATAACGCCCAAAATTCTCTAACAGCAAAGAATTGTTTGAAGCTCGCGTAAGCTCTCATTCAGGTTCAATAAAATTGTTTTGCAGACAATTTGATAATGCAAACTAAACAAACCTCCATACTCAATACTTTTCTCCCCCAAATTCATCTTTGTTTAAGCTGCGTTATTAAATTTGTAATATCGTCTGTTCCAAAAATCTTTTACAAAAATACATACTCCGTAACTGTTTGTGCCACTGCCCTCTACTGGCCACAATGTATCCCCATCACTGAATCGACACTTCCACAGCTTTACCACTGTTAATGGTCGGTCGTTTCCGCAATCACTGCAATATTAAGTAGATGAAGAGCTTTGCTTCACTTCTTCAGCATTTTCTGTTTTTCGGCCTGCATTTTTCATTTCCGTCAGAACATTGCTACACAAAATTGCTTCTTTATATGTATTATACCTACCCTTTATGTTTGGCCCATCAAATTCAGGGACACGCTGTATATCTAACTTATATGAGTCATACTATATTTAATAATTTGAATAAAATGATAAATATTATTCAAAATATTAAATATATAAAATGATAAGAAAAATATTATTCGAAATAATAAATGAATAAAATATTTATGTTTAAAATAATAATAATTAGTTCATTTGCTTCCTTGCTGTAATTAATTATAGTTGTTTCTAATAGCGTACGTTACATACTCGGCTACATAATAACTGATTCTTAACTGTATAACATTCTTAATGTTTTTTCGTTTAATGTTTACGTTTATGCAGGTAATATTATAACGCAACTCATACTTTGCAGTAATGTAATATGAATAAAAATATTCAAAAAACATTCATGTACGGGAAATGTAGAACTAATTAAACAATATAGCATTAACTAAATAACTAATTAAACATTAAATAACTATTCTTGTAGATGTTAAAAAAATCCGCGGTAGTTTTCATAAAAGTAATGCAAATTTACGAAAATTGCAGCTGATTATTGCTGCCTTAGAATCTTTAATAATCATTATTCCAGGTTCTTTTACTTTAATCAAGTAACTAATTAAAAGTTTTCAGATTATCTTAGTATATATTTTCCTCAACATCTTCACTGTGAAACTGATAGTTTTCAGGACTCGATGTTGTTATTGTAAGCATTTTCTTTTAATTAATTATATAAGAATTCTGAAGGACCAAATCCGAAAATCTTGGAGGTCATAAGCCCGGAATGACGACATACTGATAAAAAATGTTGAATATTATAGCAGTATGGGGTAGCTTAATAGAGTGATGCTATTCCATTCTATTGTAATGAACCATTTCATTTATCCTCTTTCAAATCTATAATGAACTAAATTAAAAGATCAGTGTTATGCAATAATAGTGTACCGAAAGAAAAATGACCAAGAATGCTTCTCAGTGACACAGGGGCCCAAATACCAAATGTCTAAGCATAGAACATGAAGAAATTTTCTGAACTTTGAATCCTACTGTTTCGTTTATTTAATAACGTTTATTTGCATGAACATGTAAATGGAACAACACTTCCTCTGTAAAAATTAATAGCACGATGTGTCTAATCCTCCAAAAACAGAGTTGTTTGCACCAAATAATCATACTGTCTTTGCATAATAAATTTTTTAAACCGAAGTAAAGGTACAGATACGTTCAACTTGATTATAAAAAATGAGAGAGAAATGTCGCCAAGTTAGGGCTTAAGGCATAAAAAAAGGTTTGACATTTGCTTTCAATAACTCGATAGGTTCTGAAGGCGATCAGACACAGACATCTACAGGACAAAAAATACCCGCAAATTTTCTTTTCCGGAAAAAGGATTAAGGGCTTCGAAACTTAAAAAAACCTTTTAGCCCAAATGGGCGTTAGCCTAGAATGGGTATTAGATTTGAAACGGCATTTTCCATGGAATAACTACAGACGGCTGCATCACTTTTCAAATTGTTGCCATCAACTATTATCGCAACGTATTATATTTCAAGAAATTAAATAATGAAGAATCTGTATGAATATGTATGTTTACCGCATTGTGAAAAAACAATAGCACCTAGAGTCATCCAATTTTGAATAACAATGTCCTCCACCCACACGTAAGCACTTGGAAGCTCGAATTTGAAATTTGTTTTATTGTTTATTTCAGGTTTTATAAACCTTTAACGAATTTTTGATTAACAAACTCAACGATTTCAAAGCAAGCACTGGCAACATTGTTGGGAATACAACATTTTTATCTCCAGCGAGCGAGACTGTCTATCGGAAATTTTGAAGATGCAGATACCTTTTGCCCAGTCAAATAACTGTAAACCAAAACTTTTTTTAACTGAAACTGAAACTTTTTAACTCCTTCCTCTGAATTGCTGCCGAACTTACGCTTACGCTTTCCTCCTGGAAAGACGCTCCTGAAACATCTACGCTGCTATTCTTACTTGCCTAAAATGGCTTCGTATCTTTTTTCTGTGTATATAAACATTATTATAATTGCATATGATCAAAAAGTATATTATCTATAAAGAAATGTATTCTGATGTGCCTAAAAGTACAGATGGTGATTCGCCGAAATTAGTTTCATCAAAGTGTTCTTCCTGCCGTTTCTACTCAGCCATTATGACTACGCAATAATATATATATATGTGTGTGTGTGTGTGTGTGTGTGTAATTGCAACAATCTGCATTATTTTGACTGCAGAGTAATCGAAATGTAGGGTTACGAAATTACACAAATTGTTTCATGTCACAACATATGGATCACATTATACTTTAAAATAGGAGACCATGTGTTACAACGCTTGTTATACTCAAATATTTATTGCGCAAAAATTATGATAATTCGACATCCAGAGTCTTTTAAAAACAGAAACTTCAGTAATTGAGGTTTTTTTAAGAAGAGTACAATGATAAATTTTAAAGTGTGCTTGGATTGCAACTTGGGTAAAGTCAAGTCCGCATTTTAGTTCTTGCCACGTGTTTTTCAGCTTTTGCTCTGCAACACTCGACACAGTATTTGCTACTCTGGTGTTTTGAGTACCGATTTTACGAACTAGCATGGAAAAGATTCAATCTTCGAGATGTCTTCTGTTCGGTTAACTAACGTTATCAATAATATCTTCGTTCATATTAAGCTGCCATTTAGTAGAGGTTAACCAATGCTTTAAGTTTGGTAAAATTTTTCATACCAATTCCTGATGCTGTCAATATCTGTGGGATTTCATCCACACACACTTGTAAACGGCCTCTGATGAGCGATTTAAATTCCTACACCCAAAATGCAGTTCGCATTTTATTCCATCCGTGTCATTTCGTTTCGAAGTATTGCTTACTTGCAACCATTGTGAGGCCATTTACTGCACGGTAAAAGACTCGTAACAAGAGACCACATAATGAAAAAAAAATTTCATATTTCTATCTTCCATGATTATTATTCTTAATGTCATGTGATCACTATCAGATTGTTTATTCCACGCTTAGTAATACAGTGAATTTTCGAATATTTTAGGTAGTTATGTATATATGGATTATCCGCCTAGCGAAATTTAGAATGAAAGTAGTGAAGAGAACACAGAAAAAGGGATAAACTGTTAATGCCAGATAAATCAAGAGCGATTAATGCCAGATTTACTGTTAGTAGGCATTCTGGATAAAATAATTCAATTGTAGTCTGTAAAAAAAAACCGCAACGAGGGAAATGAAAGCAGCAAAAGTAGCTAAATGAGACACTGGTATCCACATTACAGAGAGCTATGAAAGCGCCTATGCAGTCAGCCCGTTCTCCTGGTGTCGATTCCAAGTCAACCTACTAGCGACTAACCGCTCAGTCGCTTTTGGGCCTACTGGGATCCGAAGATATCTTGTCAGAGAATATGAACGAAAAAACTGAGTTTGCTCAGAATTACCTAAATTATATAAAAAACTATTAATCTTGTTCTCATAGAACGTTAACAATCTGGCTCTGACTAGACTATCTGAAGAAAAACTTATCGTCCGTTTAATACCTCTCATAAGCACATTTGTAAGATACTTGTGCATTAAGTACATGTCTTCAGGAGTTCGGATTATTCGTATTTTCCAATTATCAGTGCATACCCATGCAGGTACAAATAATCAGGAGTTTAGTGTGTCTGATTGACGAAATTCAAATTGCGTTTTTCATGTTTCGAAAGTGCGACTTAGAATATTGCTACGGATTTTGTATTTATTTAGCTATTTATTTACAATTGTAATTAAAATTGTTTTATTTTCTCGTGCAACGCAGACGATTTTTGAAGAGAAAGCTACGCCGGAAAAGTAAAAGTAAAAGAGCACGTGCATTTAATATTTAATAAATAAATATCTCGTATATATTTTATTATTTTCAACTATTTAATCTAGATTCTTTTTCATCTGTATCATCATTTTCATCTTATTATGGGCTTTGCCCGCTACCAAGGCTACTGACTTTATCATCATTAAATGCGCATATCACGTGACAGTCTACTTCCCTATGAGCATTAAGGTATAGATACTTTCGCCTCACACGAAAGCACAAAAATTTCTGGGATTTGCATATACTATTTTCTATTTTTACTGTACGTTACTGTGTCAAGTCTACGATAATGTGTAAAAGATATGCCACTGCGAAATGATATGCCAAAGATATGCTTGACGATATCTAATTGCTATTATTGTTTATCCAACGAAGACTTCATCTGTGGCCGATAGATGGCGCCTCGTCTGATCAACTTCTACTGAAGACTGCACTTTTATTGTAAGTGCACAGGATTTTTCCATTTCTATGGAATTTAACGAACTTTTACAGATCCTTAGGGGAATGATAGACATGTAGCGGTAAAGACCTTCGCTGAGATTGGATTAACTTTCTGTGTTTTGAATTGAGGTCTGTTTAAAGTTTGAGATATTGTGATATTGTACCAATACCTCTGAGGAAATATTTCAGCATCTTGTTTTATTTCTTGTGAAAAGAATAAATTTTATTAACTTTTTAACGACTAGTGCATTCAATCCATTACGAACCCGTACGCACGCAACAATATGTATTAGATTTATATATAGCATTGTTCTAATATAGGTATTTTGACACAAAATCGGACATTTTCTGAAATGGCATGCCAATTCCTTTCCAAATTTCGATTCTACGACTCAAATTACGTCTAAATACAAAATTTTGTAAAATCTGGTGAGAAATTTACAGAGAAATTCAAAAATGTGTCTTCGCGCATTTTTTTAAATTTGTGCCAAAAATAATTCACTTGGCGAACTTCTCAGTTTATAGCAACCTATATTCTTTTCCCTTTTTTTCATTATACACGAACGGAAAAGAAATCATCGTTCATATTTCAAATAATTTTAACAAAGTGCGTAAACCACATTTGGCGTTACTATCGCTTATAACATATATGCTAAATTTCAAAACGGCCAATATGTAAATTCATGTAGATGTTAGAAAATCTTAAATAAAAAACTCTAATTTTTTGCAGATGTGATTAGAAATACATCTATTCTAAGTTCATGTAAAGGTTTTATAGGTTATAATACAAAAAGATTTTCGAAAAATTTATAAAAACTATTTAAAAGTACAAATTTAAAAAATAAATTATAAAAATGTGCGAATTATATTTGGATTAAGCCTTAATTTTGAATTTTGGAGGAAGAAATCAAGTAAGTTTAATAAAACAGAGATATTAATAAATATGTATCAAATTCAATTAACATAGCGGAGCTAAAATTTTGATAGGTAATATTTTAAAAATAGTAGTGCGTTTTATACAAAACTTTGCAGTTTGGCATAATTTGAATTGTAGAAACGAAATATGGAAAAAAATTGGCCTGTCATTTCAGTCCGATTTTGTGTCAAAATACCTATGTTAGAACAACGCTATGTGTAAATCTAATGCATATTCTAAGTTGCACTTTCGAGACATGAAAAACGCAAGCTGAATTTCGTCAGTCGGCCCAGTAGAACGGAAGATGTGTTTTTTTCCCGCAGTGTACATGGTATTTAATTAATTTTATTCATAAAAAATATTGCTGCGTCGATCTGTAAAATCATGTCTATTAAAACAAATTATTCAAGGTCAGTCAATTCAAGATTGAAAATATCATTCAAGGTCAAGGTCAACCGCAAAATTAATCACTCAGTGTTCAACTCTCGAATTTTATCTTTAACTATCTGGATCTGATTAAAGAGAAATGATAGCTTAGTTGGCAGGTATCATAAAAAAGAAAGAGCACAGAATTATTTCAGTGAAGCTAACTAGTGTCACTTGAAGCAACTACTGAATATTTCTAATTAGTCATCTAGTGATTTTAATAGATTTTTATTTAAACCAATCACATTAAAAGTAGAAAAAATATTCTCAAGAACTGTCTCTATTTTTTTTAATTGCTTAGTTTATTACTCAGTAATTTCACAGATTAAATTTGAAAGTATCTCAAGCTTTAATGAATGGCAACACGTTGGCGCATGAAAGATAAGAGTATTTTATTTCCGGCCGCTGCAACGCATTGCCTTCATAGAGCCGAGTTTGTTAATAAAAACTGAAAGATAAATATTTTACATTTTTTTCGAATGTCAACTACCTCCCGCGCAGGAGATAAAAATGTTTTTTCTCCCGCTTTTGCCACTGCTCGCTTTCATATCGTTGCGTTTGTTAATCAAAAATTCATTTAAGTTTTACAAAGTATGAAATAAGTAATGAAACAAATTCGAAATCCTAAATTCAAGCTTCCATGTTCACATTTTCGGGTGAAAGACTATGTTATTCAAATTTGATGATTCTAGGTACTGCTGTTTTTTCATAAGGCGGGGAACAAACATATATATATGTGCAGATTCTTCATTATTTAATTTCTTTAAAAATAGTACGGATCGAATAATATTTTGTGGCAACAATTTGAAAAGTGATACGCCGTTTAAAGTGAACCGATGTAAAATCCCATTTCGAGACTAATAGCCCTTTTGGGCTAATAATTTTTATTTTATGCAGAATGTGTTCTTATATAAAATTTTGTCAGGAAAAATGTACACATAACTACGTATATTCTATGGTAGTTAGTCTAATCCGACAAATCTGGTCGTAGTAGATTTTAATTTCCTTTCGGGGTTGAAAAAAGCTGAACGGCATATAAGAAGATTACACATTATTTTAATTAATATAAATGTGTAACTATATTATTATGTAGATATGTAAATGCGTTATAATACACATTTCTGGTTATCTGTTTTTATCAATAATTATTTTTACTTTTAGTTGTCGAAAATATTTAACGCAATTCATGCAAAAGAAAAAGAAAAGAATTACCCAAACAAGTTTCCCAACAAAAGTTTTGACAATAAGGTTCTGTTATATTTCACTCTTTATAAAGAGCAATATTAAATGTCTCTTTCAGGAAAGCTAAGTAATCTTCTTCCGCTTGCAGGAGGAGTAAAACTGCACAGTGGCAACAATCAGTATCGTATCTAGATCCAGACTTTTATTTCGATTAAAATAACAAATTTTAAGGAATAGTAGTTTCTTGGGGGTAAATGTAAGTTCAGTTTGTTAAGACTACTTGTCATAAAATGTGCTTAAAATCAGTTTGGACTATCTGAATAAACTTTTTGTTACGAAATTAGTTTTAAATGTATGCCATGAAGGCATGTTTCTTCAGATACGGAAGACAGAAAAACATAAAATAGGTAATATTTATATTATAATCCTTCATGTACGTAAGCAATAATCATGAGTAGTCTGTCTATTATGAGAGATACCATTATTTCGATAATACATAATATTCTTATCTCGCTGTTATGTAGTACATATTCACGAACAACGTTACAGTATTCCTTTTATGCGCGAAGTAATACTGATGGCCAGAACGGTCGTTAAAATGTTATATTATAACCCTATCATCGCATTTTGTGCGTAATTTAGGCTCCAGTCATAAAGCAGTAGAGCAATCATTTTGGCGACGGATTTGGCGATCGCATGGTAAGCATTCTTGCTCTTTCAGATTCCGGCAACCCGACGCTACTAACCATGCTTCGGCTGCATGCGAAGAAAATCTTCCGAGCCGGTCTTTAGCTAGAAAACGTTCTTAGGCATCATCTTCTCTTCTCCCCAGAGTTATGTAGAAATCAATTTTTGCTTAAGCCATGTCCGGCTGCGCTTATGCAATCCTGACCTCTCTCAGAAACCGCTGTATGTGCCAAATGACAACTCTGCACTGCGGCTGTGTTCAAACTGGAGTTACACAAGGTAGCCTGAAATGTTGGTGAATGAATTGGGGCATCCAAAGCGGTGGAAGTCGGGCTCTTGGCAACTTATTGTACCCGCATCAGAGTTAAGCTGCGAGTTAGAAGTTTAAGTACGATGATGACTTCTCTCTAATCCCGTTATGTTCTTATTTCATCGAAGTTTTGTTTCAAGTTCATTGCGATGTGTACGTTTTCCAGTTAGTATGAATTCTTTGAGTAACTCTGGCTATAAATTTCATTGTAGCTGTATCCATAAGTTCGACGTTTATTTTAATTCAACACTGTACGTTTTCTTATGTATGTTGTGAAAATTAATCTTTTAGTTTCAGTTTGGAAATCGCATTCTTTACTGCCAAACAACTGCAATAACGGTCAATAACAGTAATTACGAAATTTATGTTAATAAAAACATATACAAAAGAGATATCATGCTCATGTCTTAGAAATAATAGAAATGTCAAATAAGAATACTTCTGTTTGCCGTATTGGTACTGATGTTCTCATTTCAACCACCTAACAACTGCGTTAAGACTTTGTATAAATTAGAAGGAGATTTTTTATACTTATTGACTGATAGTATGCTGCTTGCCAGATTTGTTACCCTGTATAAAGTTTATATTTTAAAGAAACTAACTTATAGTTCCAATTCCTTTTTAAATCATCGACAGTATTTTTGAAGTAATGAATTGAATATAAAAAAGTTGTCTCTGGTATTTTCCTGGTATTGTTTCAAAACAGAAAAATTGAATTGATAGTAGATTCGTCAAATGCATAAAGAACTTTTTTCCCACAGTGTGATAACTCAATGTTTCAATAGTCGACAGACATTTTCAATGTGCCACACCATTGACATTTCGCATTGTTGCCAAAGATTTTCAATTTCATATTTTCTACGACAAAATTAAATTTTCGTAAGGCTACTTGATAGCTGAAGATAAAATTCTAAAAAACAAATAAGCTTAATTTTTTTTGAGTTCTAAGACTGCAAAGAAGGAAGTAAAGTTTAATAGTAATTACAGTTGTAATAACGGAAGATAAAAATAATAAAATAATTAATGAGAAAAAGATTTTCGAACTAAAAGAGTTGACTATATTAAAGAATATCTTTTTTTAATGTGCCGTTTGCTTTCTTAGACATTTATTGCTATACTTTCCCAACTATTGATTGTAAAAGTAAAAAAAATGCCGTTGTGTAATTATATCTCCGCTTTGAAGTTCTGCCATAGTTTAAATTTTGATGAAGAACTGGTATTATAACCCAGAAGATAACTGAATGGCTACATGGTTGCCATGGAGATGGTGGGCATCGGCTAGCGAGGCTGGAGCTTCAAGATATGGTAAGAATTTCAGTTTCTATTTAATCGCTTTGCGCTTTACCTGTTATTATCCAGCAGTATTATGTTAAACTAATAATTATGAAATATTGCATTTCATTTCACTTAAACGTGGAGAACTTCTGCTTTCTCATTTCAGATATTTGACGAAATATTTAAATATGTGATCTAGATTATACGTTAGCATAAATTAATATATAATTACAATATTCGAATTTTGTTAATGCTTAACTCTGCTAGTATCATTTATTCTTAAATTTCATTTATTGTTATTAACATAATTTATTAAAAAAAGCTATTTCACGCAGAACAGAAAGAAACTTCTACTCACAAATTAATTTAGTTAATTTTAAATTATCTGTTAGAAAAAATCATCTTTAGTCAAACTTGTGGTGTTTAGTTATACATTCTTCGGCGAGAAAATGAAATCTGTCAATTTTTTAAAACATGTATGCCGCATTATGAACAGGATTGTTATTCTCTGTGTTGCGTTTACTAGAAGCGTATTTAAGATTCGTTAAGAGATGTACAGTGTATTTTGTTTCTTAATAGTATAAATAATCAGCTCTTGATTAAGCAGAATGGGGGATCAGAATTTAATCATCTTAAATTCTACTAAGATTCTTTAATAATTTTAACCTTTAAGTACTTTTGTATTGTGTTTTTAATGTATCAGTGTTTGCTTTCTTACATTTTCAGGACTTAACAATAAAATGTTTTGATTTTTGTAATTTATATGGGAAACCGAATTTGTTAATTTGAATATGAAAAATGTATCAACTCTAATGTATAGAAGCGGTTTCTTGTTTATGCTAGGAATCGCGCGAAACTTACAGAAAGCAATTAATTACAATTTTTTTCCTTTGAAATGTTTTATGATACAGTGTTGTAGGAATTTGGTGATGAGATAATGTTTATAATGCTACCTACGATTTTAGTCATAGAATTAACACAGATCACATTAGAATACACGTTGGTTTTATGCTAAGATAAGTTTCATGTCAAACAACGAAATTAACCTTTTGGTAATACTGGCGAACGAAACGTATTTGTACATTGCAGTTCCATTAAAATATGAATTTCTTTGAAAAGGCAGAAAATGTTTTGATGATTTAAGATAGTTTGGCGAATTTATAAATAAACCATGAGATTTAGAAATTTGCAAAATATTAAGAAAAAGCGGGTAATTCTAAATGCGCAAAATATAGATAGATATTTAATATCTAGTGCATCATTTTACACCATAAAATATTTATAGATCTGTTGCAAACGTTTCCATACTCGTATCTAGTATTATTAACATGTATAAAATCTGCAATGAGTGTGTCAACAGTCCTTGTTTCGTATATGACACTGTTGACATTGGTACAGGTGCATGCAAAGGATATAAACAAACAAAGGATATAATTTTAAGTTATAGAAACAAATTGTAATAATGCAAACGCATTTTCTTTCTTTTACAATTTGTTACGAATATGCTTGATTCTGTGAGTTATTTTTTTGTGAAAATACAATATCACTTAAAAATATATATGATAATCGATTATATATGTAATCCGTACGGCCACGAACAGGATAATATCGTATTGTTATTGTGGAGTGAAATGTATACTTTTAAATTTTGTTCTTACGAAAGGTTACTTTTTTTAGTTACTTTACTTTCTTTCTTCATTCAACGAAGGTGAAATGCTGATGATCTTAATTCCTAGTTTATTAACGCCGTTCGCAATGAATTATTTACCGCTCTTAACTATATCTAAAAAACTGATAAATGAGTTCCGATATTTCATTTATGTGTACAGACATGATTTTAACATTTTTTGATATTTTTGTGATGCATTTCGGATCAGATCCAACGAATTAATTACATATATTGATAAAAGAAAATTTGGACGATTAGATACTTTAATTACATTTTTTAAGTTTCCTTTATAACTTAATGTAGTATATGTATGTGGCACGAATATTCGTTCAATATAAAAGGTATTATTCATCTAGCTCATGACTTCAACCAAAAAAAAAAACGGTTTTCTAGCCTTTGCAGGTAATCGTAACAAAAAAGCATAAGGGCTATTTTTCATAAAACATCTAATATTTATATGTTCGGGCTTCTAGTGGAAACAGAATTAACTCATTAAGAATTAATTCATTATTAAGTGCTAATTTTATATCAGAAATCATTCAGGAGCAGAACTGTAAAATTTTAGATTATAAAAATTAAAATGAAATGTATGCAAATTTATTAATTTTTAGCTTTAAATTTTAGCTTTATGCAAATTTAAATTTATTTCCCACTTTTATGCTTCAGATCAAATTCATTTGTCGTCTGCAAACTAAAAATTACTGCACTTCTAAAATAATAAAAAAATACTTTGAATTTTCATCAACTACATACAAGTTCAGGTTTTCAGTATTCCTACAATTTCATTTGTGGAAATGTTTTTCACTTAATTTTTTAAAGTAGTGCATTAGAGCAAGTGAAAAAATGTAAAGAAATTCTAATGAAATTTAACGGAGTGATTATTCTTGTTTGAGATAAGTTAAGCAACAGTAATATAGTACATGATTACGTAATTGTACTATATTAGACGTTTATTATTTTATATGAGACGTTTTATTATTTTACTGGAAATTAAACAGTAATTTTACTGAAGTCTTAGGCAGTTTACGTTTTTTAGTCAACTGTTTGATCATGATGGAATAGAATGTTTTTTTATATATCAGGTTGTAGTATAAAAAAGTAACTTAGAAATTTTCAAATTTTAGTTTTTAGTCCAAAGAGCGTTAGCCCAAAAGGGCTATTAGTCTCAAAACGGCGTTTTTTATCGATTTTCTATAAATGCCCGTTTCACTTTTCAGATTATTGTCACCAAATATTATCGCCTTGTATTATATATATTTAATGAAATTAAATAATAAAGAATTTGCAGGAATGTGTGTTACGTTTTTCGAATTGTGAAAAACAACGGAATCTAAAGCCATCAAATTTTGAATAACGTAGTTCTCCAACCGAACATGGACAGCTAGACGCCCGGACTTGGACTTTCGATTTTGTTTTATTGTCTATTTCATATTTTATGAAACTTTAATGAATTCTGATTAACAAACTCAAGAATTTCAAAGCGAGCAATGGAACACTACAGAAAAAAAAAAGCATTTTTATCTCCAGCGCACAAGTCTGTCTATCGGAAATTCTAAAGATATGCCATTTTAAGATATTTTTAGCCCAAAAGGTCATTAGCCCGAATGCCCTCGAAACGTGTATGCATGTGTAAATAAAAAAACCCTTTGGGCGTTATATAAAAACTGAAGGTATTTATTTTTTTATCTTACTTTTAAGAAGACTTTTAAAACTTAATTCTCTAACTAAAAAAAATGGAATACTAAGCATTAAAAGTCAATGAAGCATTCACCTACACAAAAGTTCAAAATTTCAAATAATCTGAGGAATAATTTTGACCTCCTCATAAATTATAATAAGTACTTTTAGTATGTCCTTGCTTTAGTATGGCATTATTAATTACGGTATCGATATTTCTGTTATGTATAATTTCCATTAGCTGTCTTCAAAAGTATCAAAAGTACTGAAATCAAAAGTTTCATAATAATGTAATACAAAATGCCAAATTTTCCTCGTTTCATTAAGGATCTTCAGCATGCAGACAGTGACAATATAATGATAGAAATCATAATGAGCATGAATGTATTTAAGTGTTAATTACAGTGTTTTATGCAATTATTACAGAAAAAAATGCTAAATACGCTGCTTTTCTTTTGTGTATCTTTCATTATTATTTATAATTAGTGAGAGCTTTCAAATCATGATGCTCACGAACTATTTGAAGCATATTTAATTAACAATTATTTAACGGAATTAAAATCTGACCAAAATATAAAAAGTTTTTTGAAGACGCCATATCATTGTTTAGTACTTGAATAGCTTACGAAGCAATGCAAATTCGCACACTTTGTAATTTCATCTATTCCGGATTTTGTTCCCTTAGAAAGGGTTTAGAAGTAATTAAGAGAAAATCATTAATTGGTTAATTAAGAAAATGAATAAAAAAGACCATTGGTTAGGGGTTTGAATTTGGATGCTAAGGTAATACCCACGTGATCATTTTAATTATCTTACATATCGGAAAATCTTTAAGGCCTCTTTGCTGTTACTCTCTCGTGGATAGAAGTTGAAGTTATTGAACGCATAGTATCATCCCTAGTTTATTTTCTAGCTACTATTTCAATAGGTTAAATGGTTCTCCAGATATGTATTAAAAAATGCAAGCGAATTTTCTGCAAGAAGTACTTCCGTTTAGACAGATAGCCTACATGAACTTACATGTTATTATTATTTATACAAATTTCGTATATTTCATTACTCCTCCTTCTAGAATATACCTTGTCCTTTAGTCAGTGTCATGAGAATTTCGGTAGCACTTTCACATTATAATTTCTGCCTGAGAAATATAGAACTTCATGATTTATTAATTTTACGTAAAATACAGTAGAATTTAAGACATCAATAACAATTTCACCTGTTATCTACATCCTGGTCTTCTATAAAAGGGGTGTCTTTAAAGAGATGAGGTTCATTATCGAATGTTTATACTTGTTCTAATAAGCATTATCTCTTTCTGAGATGATCGTCAACAGGAAGCCATCGTCATGAGAGATTTCACCGTTCTTTAATTGCTTGGTTTATATGGTGATTTATGCTTTATTTTATTATTCATTTAATTAATTTTTTCTACCTATTTCTTGTTCGGTTAAATATTACGATCTACGTGCGCAGGTAAATATCTAAAATTATAAACAAGAAACGTTTAACATATGAATTTAACGTATGTTTCAGTAACACAATGGGTTAAGAAACTGTGAACTGAAATCATACATTGAAAATTTAATCGTCATTGGTTTTGAATATGTTAGTTAATAGAAGTCGTTTCTTAGATGCTAAAGGTTTCTTTGATGTTTGCATTGTTTGCCAATTACAGTTACGCTGTATCAATATAACACATTAAAATATACTGTCTTTGCATCGCATTTTTCGATAAATATTATAGATGCAATTCAGTGTTTTCACATGTTATATTTATTCTATGCTATCGCAATAATTATCTGAAAATTTACCTAGCGATGTGTTATTTTACGAAATGAGGTCTCCTCTTGCAATTTCTATTCATGAATAAAGTGGCAAATAGACTTTCTGCTAAAATGTCTGCAGATAGCTAAATCTTCTGTTAACGCCGAAAAGAACTTACGCCAAGATCTAATGCTTGACTATTGTTTACTTTGAGGAATCTGGCAACTTCTAGTAAAAAAGAAAAAGCCATAAGCTGGCTGCCATTACTTTGTGTTTTCTTGTTGTGCTATTTTAAGAAGGTTATGCTGATTATGCCATATGTATTTTTAAGGTGAAAATGGTAAGAATGCCCATCCAAGTAAAATATGTACACGTTCTCATTTATATAAGTAATTTATGTTAACAGATGTAGCATTAAAGATCATACAGTCAGCTACATTTGTGTGTGAATCTCATGAATTTTCTTTGCGTTTGTTTGTTACAGCCATTTTATGGTTATTTTTATTAAAACATTAGCGTTTTTTAAATTTTCCGAAGTGTAACTTTCTTGGTTTTAATTATGGTATGAAATGTTTTGTTCTTTTATTACACAGAAAAAGTGAATTCTGAAATTGCTAAGTTACAGAAGAAGAGGTTCCGCAATTGTTTTATTCTTAGAATATCACATTTTATAGCAGAATGGACTGCCAAAATGAAAAAGATAAAATTTAAGTATTTTAAAATAGCTACAAAACTTACAATTCCTTAGTTAATTGAATTCATACAATATTTCACGCATTATGGTGAGAGTGCAATAATAGCGTAGAGGGTGAAAAAAACAAAATCGAGGAGAAACTTAGTGTATCTGTTAAGATATCGTCGCGTAAATGATGTGATCGTACAAATGAAGAGCCAAGTATTCAAGTCTGAACTCAAGACTTTATTATTAGAACTTATTCGAACTGCGTAATCACTTATATACACCTGATGAATGAGCTGGAACATTATAGAAAATGGAGAAAATTCTCCAACACATAGAACATAAAGGAAATAAATTAACAGGAAGCAAATGTAAACAAAACCAATTTTTAGGCAATTTGCCTTTGGTGGGCTTCGAACTCGGGACCTTTGGATTTCGAATCCTTCATCTTATGATGCACAAACAGAGCACATCATCAGGCATGATGTGCTCGGTCGAAAGGAACAATTTTTGTTACAATATGAATTATATTAGTTGACACCAAGTCCATTATATCTAAATTTGGCAGAAGAGAAACGCACAAGAAGACAACAGATTAGTTGTTACAGCAAATAATAGGGCCTGTTGTCGTTACCAATGCTATCGATAAACGAGTACTTTTTATATCAGTCCGTTGCTTTCAAGTCGAAGCGCTGATAAATGTATGATATTCAATTTATTTTGTAGCGCAGCATGGTTCATCGTTTAGGATTATAATAATCTGAGGGATGATCTTCTAATCAATTAAGTACCTCGGGGGTCTTTAAACTTTGTCTACTCCAGGAAACCCTTAGAACTAGAAGGTTTTTTGGGGAACCCCATCTCACCTTTAGAAAAATATATCTGTAATACTTAAATTCAATATGTAACAGGTATTCATTAAAATACAAAGAAAACTGCTGCATTCTTTATTAAAAGATTTTCATAAAATTTAATGTGATTTATTCATTAAAAGCATTAATTCGTGCTCTTGCATGATACTTAACGACAGGAGCGTCCTTGCATGTTTTTGCACAAATTGTCGAAGTCTAGTTCTTTTGATGTTATCTGCAATCGTATTTCATATTTTGCAACTTATTTGTTCCTGTATTTCGTTTTTGTTGTCATATACGTTTAGAAAGATTCTTCACTTAAATACGTTGTTCCGAATGGCATTAAAATGTTTATAATTGTGCGAGAAACTTCTAGGTATTGTGCAAGAACCTGCAACCAAAAATTTAAGTTGCTCTTTCTTAAGTTTAGATTTTAATATCGAATCTATTGATATGTCGATAAGTTGCTCCCTTTTCTTCACTGGCAAGTCTTCTTAGTTATCGTAGTGGTCGAACGGATATTTCATTCGATCATAATTAGGGTTTTGTGTCTGGGAAATATTCTTTTATAGTTTGCTTTAGCTGAAAAAAAAGATGGTTTGTTATATAATTAATAACACTGTCGGCTAAATGTAATTAATTTTTCATTAGAAAACTGTTTAGTTTTGCAAAGCATTGCACTTCATTCTCTTTGATATATGGTGACTTGATGTTAAGTTTCAAAACTAATCTGTAACTAAATGCATCTTTATATTTCTTAGTTAATAAACACTAGTCGGCTAGTGCAAGTACTTCATAATTTGCCTTTCGATTTTTTTCCCTCACGGAACCCTGTGGTTTGATTCGCGGACCACAGTTTGAGGAGCACTGAATACCTCTACCAACTACTTTACACAATCACTTCAACCACACTCAAATTTACTTTGATTATGGTGACGAGTTATCTCCATTAGCTTAAAGTCTCTCTGGGAGTAACAGACACACAAAATGTAAAATATTGACTAACTTTATTTTCTCACCATTTGCGAGTTAATTTAAAAGCATAAAATTTTTGTCTTAGAGATACTTGCAAGCACTTATAACAGTTTAACTGGCCTACTTGAACCTTCAGTTATCAACTGGATCGGAATTTATTACCAGAACTGCTGAATGTCCGACGTGGTTTCCGCGGCGAGACAAGACTGCGGCAGGAGAAACAACCAAAGTCTGTACGGTTCTTGCTTTAAAATCTACATAAACTTGTAGACTGAACGAGTATGTGCGACGAAGAGAGGCAAGAAAGAGAGACTCAGAAATAAAATCTTAATTGTTAGTTAAATAAAATGTCACAATGCTGTCCTCACTGCCAAATGATCTGGATAACAGCCGTGTAATATTTAAATACACGGTTTTAGATATAGCTCAGGAACTGAGAGCATTGAACCACCGTAGAGTCGAAAGTAGAGCCCCGCAGCATAAAAAATGTGAGAAAAAAACATCGCCTTGACATGTTTCAGAGTTTTATAACTGCTCAGCTCGGCGGTGTATAGGAAATGCAGATTTCCAAACCATCTCAAATATTACTAGATTATACTTTTAAATTAAAAGCATTAACTTATTACAAAACTAATAGTAATATCTGTTTACAATACCAACATATGTTACTTATTTTTTAATTGGATTTTTTTAATGTATTATAAGAAATCTTAGATTTCTCTCTAATTCTCGATCAAATTTATGGAGATATATTGTCTTAACAAATAGAAATTTTTGTAATAACATCATAAATACAGTTTGTATAAAAAATAATAAATAGAAATTTTGTTACTTTATCATAACTATCTAAGCGGTCGAAGTAAATATTGTTGAATTTATAGACACTATAAATAAAAATAACAAACTTTTATTTTAACCATCATAATGTTAATTCCGAAGCGCGTTTTTTTAACTGCATTAACGCATAACAGAATTTTACAAAATGCTAATGCATATACAAGTTTTAAGAAAAGCAATAACAAGTTTTTATGCTTTCTATTGTTATTAATTTCGTTTTGGAATTTTGCGTCGATTCACCCTAAACGGCGAATGACTTTTGAAATTGTGGCCACCAAATATTATAGCCCTGCATTATATTTAAAGAAATTAAATAATGAAGAATCTGCATAAATGCATGTGTGTTTCTCGCATTGTGATAAACAACCAATTTTGAATAACGTACGTCTCCATCCGAAAATGGGCATCTGGAAGCTCGAATTGGAATTTGTTTCATTATCTATTTTATATTTTGTAAAGCATTTAGGAGTTTTTGATTAAGAAACTCAACGATTTAAAAAAAAACATTTTTATCTCCAGCGCGCGAGACTTTGTATCAGAAATTCTAAAGATATGCTCTTTTGAATATTTTGGGATACTGCTGTTGAATTGAATTTTATGGTTAATTATTACTGAAATTTATGATTAAACGATATTTAATGAATAAAGGTAATACACAAATCGTTAAAAACATCTCTTTGGGCGTAATATAAAATCTGAGAGCTTTCAGATTGTTTACTACTTTTATTTTTTTTCAGATTTTTTTCTTAACTTTGAATGTGACTTTCTTGGAAGCTTTTCATTTAGTATGACTCGTAAAATTATATCACAAATTTATGAGTTAAATTACAGCTGACGATTATTTTTCAAAGGAACTGCAGTAGGAAACTTAAAGGCAATACAAAGCAAAACAGCTCTTTTGATCTATGAGGAATTTATAAGAGCAATCACGGAAAATTTATATTCGCCAAGAAAAAAAAATGTAGCATAATACCAGAGAGATATGAAAACCAGGTCTAAGAATACAAGATAATAATACAATACGTATTAAGACAAATTGTGCAAACATGTTCCGTATCAAAGAACCGAAACAAATTAGCACTAAATTAACTTGGATTATTCGTACAGGAAACTACGCCATGAAAAGGTTCTTGTGAATCTGTTTTGGAAATGTTTAGTATGTGCATGCTTAGCATGTATGACATAAAGCAATAAAAAAAAGAAAATCGAAAATGACGAGTAATAAAATTAGAAAGTCTAAGAGAAAATATAAATTACGCGATACAAATACGATCTTTTGAATTTTTACTTGCACGATGAGCATAAATGTAAGGGAAAGCCACGTAAAACCGAAGCGTAGACGCAGATCTCAAACAAGAATATTCAGAAAAACAAGCAAACAAAGCAAATCGAAACAATAAGCCCAATGAACATTAATTTTTAAAAAAACTTTTTAATCAAATACAGATTAAATTTAGTACAGTGGTACCTTAATACTTCCTCTTTGCTGGCAGTGGTACCTTGATTTACGTCCGGTTTGAGCACGAAAAAGCTTGTTTGATATATGATACCTGTTTAAAATACGATTCGAGTTCGATGAGTCAAGGCTTCGAGCATTACACTTGTTTACCTCTTTCGGGACAATGCTGCGACTACCCATGAGCGTCAGCATGCCTGTTATTATTTTTCAGTAAACAACTCGCGCTATAACTCTAAATTTTCAAGCTGTTTTGTGTCGAGTTGATTTCTTAACAGTGCGTTTTAGGAAAGCTAATGAGAAAACTCAGGCAACGAAGAAAATTGTTGGGATCACCCTGTAAGTGGAAAAAGAGATTGTTGGAAAGTACGAAGATAGCATGCGTATCCGGAATTTCGCTACTGTACACCGTATGCCGAATAGAATGCTTCCATAATTTTGAAAAGCAAAGACGCTATTCAATCGGCTAACGTTGCGAAGAGGGTGAAATCGATTACCAAACAAAGGTAAGAGATGTTAGAGCATGTTGAAAAATTGCTTTTGATGTGGCTAGCAGAAAAATCTTTTATGTATCGTATCATGTGCAATGCTTCATTTAGACGCAGTATATATTTCACCCACTTCATTTGTATTTTAGTGTTAAACAGTGTTATAATAATAACAATATGACATTTTTTACAAGAATCATTTAAATATTTTCTCTTTATTTCTTAGTGGTAACGTTCAACCAGCTTTGTAGAAGTTGAAAGGGTCTGGAGCTGATTAATGTTGGTCTCTGTGATTATGGCAAAGCCTCGAGGGCTTTCGTGGAGAATCTTCTAAGGGAAACTAACTCGTATAAACGTTTACACATGGGGAAAACCACGAAAACGCCCATGCAGCCAGCCCGTTCGCGGGATTCGAACTTAGGACCGAACTAGCAGTGTTCAGAGACTATACCGCTCGGCCGCTGGTGAGCCCTGGAGAGGATTAATGACGTACACTGTATAAAAATAATTATTGAGGAAAATTGTAAATTATTGTAATTATTGAGGAAAACTGACATGAAAAGTAGTTTTCCTCTGTTTCTTTTCCTCGAATTTACTTTTTAGCTTTGGCGAGACGATGGATGTTTTGATCGACATTTTTAACAAAAGTCACGTGACAGATTTTGTAGGCGCAGGAACGGTTTAACGGTTACTCTGCGTTTACACGTGAAAAAATGAATGTTATCTATATGCTAACGGTATTTATCATGCAACGTTACTTACATTAAGAAGAGAATAATTAGGCTAAGGCTTCTCGGCAGCTCTAGATGCACGCAAATACAACTGCTCTTCTATTTTTGGCTGGAAAGGGAAAGACGAATAAAGTAAATATAAAATAAAGAATTTAAGCCAAAATTCAAATAAAGTACTGGATTCAAAATTTTTAACATGCTTCGTTCTTCGGCAGTCGCCGCGTTTATTTGTGTGAATTATAAGCATTATTTCATTATTTCAGAAAATCGTTTTGTAAACTAGAGGGTTCGCGAATAAAAGAAGTCAATTTTGTTTTCTGCAGATGTGATGGTATTTGAAAATAAAGAGTTGTCATGTCACAGAGCAGTGTTTTGAAGAGGAATATATCACTTGACAAATCTGACAACACGTCTCAGAAAATGGAAAACATTTCGAAAAGTTTTAGGAAGTAAACAAGTTAGGATAAAAAGGAGATATCGATTCGCGTATCACCCTTGTCAGAATACTTGAATTTCGACAATTTGTTTTACGAATAAATTGTATACTTGTAATTTTCTCATATCAGTTTTGCTTTCTGTTTCTACATCTATTTGCTGAAGCAGTGGCACAAGTAATGTTTGATGTCAGTTCTAAAACATTGCTTATGATTATACTTCGGAATACTCTGTCAGGATGTTTTCTTAACAAAAGTATTTTTTGCTAAACAAAGATGTAAATTATATAAAAAATAATAGAAATAATATGGTAGTACTTTAATAACTAAGTTTAATAAAAGCCAATTTTTTAAAAAAAAGTAATTAGTTTTGCTCAAATGCAGAGTTATTATTAAAAGACAGCAATTTAAAATAATAATTTAAACTATCTTCTATCTAAAAACGTGATATAAACGAATAAATAATGCTAAGTGATATTGAAAACGGTAAAAAAATATAACAGTATAATTTAATTAAAACGCTAATGAAAAACATAAGATTTGAAATAACGAAATGGTAAGCTAAGAAGCCCAAAACCTGCTTAGCAGGTACTGCTAATCACTACAAATACTTTTAAATTCCTTAGTAAATATTTTTAAAATGACCTTTTATTAATCATATTTCGAATAGGCATAATTTTCCCCAATGTGTTTAAATGTTCAGAATACATATTTACAAGTGTCACTGGTTTTGCGCTAAGCAGTACACCTAAAGTAATTTATATGTTTCATTCCATTTCGAAAATGAAATAATGTTATGAAATGCCCATTTGCGGTAAGATACTTTCCCTGCGAAGCGGGATTAGGGTTACCAGAAAATAGCAAGATAGGCAGGGTTGCCAGATCTGGTGCGAAATCGCACATTTGGCGAAAAAAATTTTCGATATGCCATAGACAGAACGAGAACATTCTAGAACGGATGTGAGCTGTTTTCTGGAGAATATTCTCGAAGATATTTCAAAGCTATGTATACCCTGTCCTGGGAAAAAGTAGTAGAATAGTATCTTCAGAGATTAGCTTGAGAGCGATCGACTGAGTTGGGAGCTGTTCTTTAGTACTTTGCCTTGAAGCTGTTTTCACCGTTGTACCCTGATAGCCTGAAGTCTGTGTTGCTGATTGTTTCAGCGTGTTTATCGTAGTTTTTCGACGACTGTAAACGTGTCTTTGGAATTGTCGAGTGTAATACTGGAGAATAAATTATGTTTTGGTTCTTTATCAAGTGTTATCGTTAATTACTCCAAATGCACACACCCTTAGAACGCAACAATATAATGAAGCATTAATAAAAATAAAAATATAAATTTTAGTTTCTTATTTTGCGTTTAATTAAATAAAATAAGAACTGAATTTTCAAAATCAAAATAATAAATTTTCAAAACATCAAATCAAGAAATAAAATTTCATTTTAACTCACCTTTCGGAAAGTAAAGCAGTGCCAATATATTTTGCAGAATTTAAGACCATGTAAGAGTGTATTTTATTGTTTTACCTTGAATATAGAAGCAATAAAACACACACAGTGATCAGCAGCACCTACTAAGCAGGTTTTTAGCAAGGCATAAAGGCATTCACTTCTTTTGCATACAAGCGAAAAAATATGTGTCTAACTAATTGCATAGATATTCAATACTGTTGAGAATAACGAAAATGCTGGGGAAGGTGTTGGCGACATTTTTTTCAATGAACTTTTCGGATTATCTTTAGTTTAAAGCATAATTCGTAGAGACTAAAATAATAAACAGTATCAAGTGAGTAAGCGCAGAGAGGGCACATCTAATATTTTATAATTTTGAAGAGTGTGTTTTATATTATTACGCTATTCGAGCCAGCATTTTATGTGCTGAGTCCGTTGACGCTAATGAAATTTTTTTGAATGATTGTGAAATTTTCATAATCATGAACACATCGTGGACTTTTCATATCTTCTTCACTTTTAGCATAATTTTTGGAATACTAAACATAATAATGAAAGCATCAAGACGGGCGCAGGAGCTATTCAGTAATTATAAACACACAGTTGGCATCTTTTGTGTACTACAGCCATTTTTTCTGAACTTTCCGAGATAGAAGGGATCGAAAACTTTTCTAAATATGTTTTTAATTGCTGTCTTAATTAGCAATATCAACATGTTAATTTAGTAGAACAGGTAAAGTCATTAGGTTATTTCGAAGCAGGAGAGATGAAAAATGAACAATGCCCTCGCCGGGACTCGAACCACGGACCTCTTGAATGCGCGCAGACTACTACATCACTGAGGCATACCAAGAAGGCTGGAGAAATACCTTATATACTCTCTCTTTTAAAGGGCAGCTGGAGATTATTAGACCCAATCGCCAAATCCTGGTGGTGGAGAATCAATTTCCACCACTTTTGTTTTTTGTTCGGGCGCCACTGTAGAGAAATTATGAAGTTTTTTGAAAGCAGAGCAGTGCCCTCGCCTGGACTCGAACCACGGACCTCTCGAATACGTGCCGAGCGTGCTGACCACTACAACACGAAGGCATGCCAAGAAGGCGGGAGAAATACCTTATAAACATTTGAGTTACATTAAATTTTATTATGCATCACGAAATTGCATATTAATGACAATTCTTTTAGCAAAAGTAGTTCAATTTCCCAATTTTTATTTCTTGAGTATTAAAATAAAAGCTTGAATACAATTTTTTCATACGAATTGCAAGACTTGAATACTTTCGGAGAGAGGAAATTTTTTTTGCATATACAAAGAATTCTTTACATTTTCTATAAAAGTAAAAAGAAATATAAAAATATTGTTTGAAACTACACTACTCTAAACCTAAAACTTTATAATGGGAAGAAAGAGAAATAACAAGATAGCGAGTCGACGGCTTAATCGAAAAATTTCCTCTTATTTTTGTTTCATTTTTGGCAAAGTGACATTTTTGAAAGAAGAGCAGAACATGAAATCTAACATGGCGAGCATAGCTCTAATCCATTGCTTCAGAATTTTTATATTTATAAAAAGGCGAGACTCGCTTTAATCTTCAGTATTTTAAATTAAGTTTTAGATTTATTTTTAGTTTCTGGTTATTTTATTTTGTTTTTGTTATAAAGTAGAAACAATACATAAGCGAAAGGCGCTAAATTTTATTTACGCCTTTTGGTATTATTTTTAAGCAATCTTTTAAGCGAACATGCTTTTTGATCTTAGATTATAGGTAGCATTGAGTAAAACATGACATTAATTTAATAAAAAAATTTATTTGAAAATATTTCTTTTGGATTGATGCTAATTTTTTTTCCGAAGTTTTAGCATATATGGCAAAATAATATCTTTAATTTTATTTATCTAAGCAAGAGGTAATATTTTCATAGGAGCTGCATAATCTTCTGGCAAACTCAAAAATTGAACCTTTTTCTTCTCTACGCTAACACCACTTAATGCATTTGTTACAATACAAAAATATGATATGACGGACTTATGTCATATTTATATCATATGTGTGTGTTTTAATATCATGTAGATGTAACATTAAATTTGAAACTTCGCTGTATAACATTTTGAGCTCATTTATTTAGAATGCTGACTATGCGCCTTGTCGTAATGCGAAAGTTAATTTATAGCTTAATATCAAACTCAAATAAAAGTTTTATCAGTTTAGCAGAGCTTTTGCGAATTTTTCTGTAATTCATGCATTTTGGGTTCAGACTCGCCCAAATGAATGACTAAATCTGAAACTAAATTGTGGAGCTTTTAGTAAGTTACTGGTGACAAAGTATAATAGTTCATTCTTAGTATTATTTTTTCATGTACTGAATGCACTGTAAGCAGTGACTAAGAGTAAACAGATTGGATGGTATGTTTTCCCGTCATATCCACTTTTCCTTCCTTTACCTCGTTTATGACAGATAGGTTTTCTAGCTTTCATACAGAGAGGAAAAGATTGTAAATGCAATAGGTATTGAATGTATCTGTTACAAGCTCTTTTACGTTGTTAGAAAGGTACTAAAGTATTAGGAATTCTGTTATTTCCAGTGGTTTATTTCCGAGATCAGTTCGTGAGTTTTGTGCTTGCTTTTTTTTCTGACGGGGCCAATTGTTTTCAGCATTATGAATAGAAACAATGCAAAATTCAATGTATCGCAAATTTCCTGCTCATGAGGTGTATTAATTTCATTTATGTTTTTGAAGGACTAGAACTGCAGCTTACTGAATGCTGCTGACTTTAATAACATTTGGTAGTATTTTCAGTAAATTTGTGGATGTTTTGGATGCTTTATCCTTTACATTGGAAGAAGTGAATTTATTTATGTGTTTTCAAAAATGGTTGCAGATCTCCTGTTCAAATTACTGAATTCGGCATGTATTATCATAGCACCAGTTTTTAAAAGACAACGTTCTTCTGATCACTTGATTTATTTATTAATGTGAAATACAATGGTGTCAGACAAACAAATGCATAAAATTAATAGTCAATGACAATAAAAATAATGAATTTCATTCAACCTCTTCAGCGCGCCGTGGAAAAAAAACATTTGAAAACGAATATCGCATGCGCTGTAAAACAAGTGAGGGAAATTTACATTTCAAAGGAAAAGATCTAATTATCAAGAGTATGTTTTCTACCCGTAAACCAGGTCATTTTACCTATGCAACACTTCGTTATATAGTTAAAAAACTAGATCCAGTCTTTGAAATTAAGTAGCAAAACTACCATTTCTATCGATTCTCTATTTCAGTCGGTACATGCATAAGGCGGAGCCTAGCGTCTGAGTATAAGCTGCGATTCGAGGATTTACCATTTGGGCATCTTGAGATCAAATAATTCCATTCCAAGCTGGAAAGCGCCATCAGGGCAACGCGATGAAAAGAAAACAAAATCTCACTAAGATTCGCCGTTGCTTTGTTTTGTTTTCCCCATTTGCCCAGCGGAAGACTCTGGCTTTTTAAAAAGTTTTCTGCGTAGCAATTCCGTTACCGCATGAGCGCCCTCAGCTAAGTGCTCGCTCCTTCAACCGTGTTTTCAATCTTTCTTTTCATATTGCTTAAGTTTCTGTTTCTTTTAGTTGATCCCAATCTTCAAATCTGTTGCCACATAACATAAGCGTAGATGAAGTTGTGATTTTACTGAATGGAATCAAAGTAAGTGATGCTTTATCTGTGAGCACCGAGACCAATGTCTTTTATAAATAATGAATTTTACCTTTAATATTTTATAGGAAACGAAACATGTTAAATATATAAAATACAAACTTACAATAACAGGACTCGAAATTTGTTATATGATACTTTAGACTTTTCAAATATTAATGTCACTTGTACGCTATGCATGCTCATTTTTATAAGTGTTATACAGTATCTAATAATGCAAAAACGTATGGATTCATCGTTTCCCATGGAGCTTCAAATGTCAAAAACGAAGAAGATGCTTTAATGTATCCATACTTTTGATCAATAATTTGACCTTTTGTTTTACGTTTTGTGATTCCTTTTAATCAGAATTTTATTTTTTATTCTGGATGCTTTTTTTTCAAAATAAATATGTAGTTCAAATGAGATGAGACTATTTAATTTTTAAGTTATTTTTTTAAGATGGATATGAAGTTACCTCAGGCAACTTTAAATAACGCCATTTTGAACTGTTTCTCGAGTGCAGAAATATCATTGCTAAATGATTTTTCTCAACAAGATTATAAATGCATGGTACTATAAGTTACAGTCGCATACTTATTGTTGTAAGAATTTAACTGATTGATTATATAAGGGAGCACAAAATTAAAGGATGAATAGAAAAGCTCGAGTTTCTTACAACTTATGAAAAGTAAGACTGTTGTTTTCTAAAAATACTAATGGAATATATTACGCTAGTTACCTTCTACTTAATGATACAGTGAAATTTTTAGAGGAATATATATCACACGTTAGCTAAAAGAAAAGTCATATTACCTCCCTTTCCGTAGACAAGAGGAATGAGTAAAATCTATGATATCCACAAATTTCATGCTGGTATGCCAACATTATTCTGTGAAGTTAATTATAATGTAAACTGAAATCCCTCTTAAAAGAATGCCTATTCTTTTCGAGAAGAAGACATTACTTCTTAATGTGTCCAACGGAAGAATATTGCGTCTTAAGACATCTGATATATGTTTAATAGTATTGACATTCGGCGAAATGCTGGCCAGTCTATTCGAACGATATCTTCATTGTAAGATATAAATCTTTAAGAGAGCATCTATAATGTGACATATCATTAATATGCTATGACAAACTCTTGGCTTGCAGGATCTCAAACGAGTAATACCTAAGCCGTACTTTGTCTATATAGCTCTTTCTAAAATACGGATTAGTAAACCTGATTTCACCAAAGTCATTTCATCATTTTGATCACAAATCATTTCGGGTATTCCACCAATAACTCTGACTTTACAGAAAGAAGTCGTTAAAACAAAAGTTGCACACCTACAGTAGACAAGTACCGATAATTTTCAATACCTATTGCCCAACAGAATATGAAAAACTCGAACAAAATACGAACTTACATCCAAATCAATTATGTTCAGAAAATCCAAAAGTAAATTCAAACAGGCATCATTTTCAAATTCAAATTTTTACACGTGGATCAAAACGAGTTAGGCGTAGGAAGTGCTTATTGTGTTTTCAAAAACAATAATCTTATACAAATATAGAAAACGAATTTGAATCATACAAATTCAATAATTCAAGCAGAACTATTGGCTATAAGAGAAGCAATAACATACGCAAAGCAATTCGCAGTAACCAGTGTTATAATACCTGACAGTGTCTCAAGCATTCAAGAAATAACCGGTCACAATCGCTCTCCTTTGGTTCAAGATATACAGTGTTTATTCACACATTTTACAACAGCGCAGAAACCTAAACTACATCGGACACGTGCCCATAAAGAAACATTGGGCCACGAAATGGCAGATAGCTCGACAAAAGAGGAAGCAAATTAGCACTACAACAGCAATCACCTATTTACCAAATCCAATATTACTTTTAAAATCAAGACTTGAACAAGACTTAATTTCTCAATGGAAACTCGTGTGGTCACAAGATAATACGGAAAGACGAACTTTTATATTCCTACCAAAACCAATACGAAATTTAGTTACAACAAATAATGCAATAATATATCTTCTAACAGCACATGTATCCTTCATTTCATATCGTTTCCGTTTCGACTTGTATCATACAGACAATTGGATATGTGGATCAATAGGAAAAATATATCATTACCTGTTTGAATGTACAATCAATAAAGACCCTTTCACAAAGGAAAATGTTCAAGGATAACTGGAACAACTATTCAAAAATAAACCTCTTCCCAAAAAAACTTCAAAATTTAATGGAATATCTCATTGTAATTGTGATAATCTAAAGCCAGCATAAATTAAGGCATCGTAATTCCACATCAGCATTATTTCAACATAATCGGCATCATCTCAAGCCAGCATAACTTCAGTCTACAAATATGAAACTTACTCCAGGCTAACTATCAACTTTATCAGAGCATCTTTTCTGATAAAGGTCTGATTTTTTTCTCTTCAGGCTAACTATTAACTTTATTAGGTAAATAAACTTTAAGAGCCTTATGAACTGCTAACTCTTATAAGTACTTAACTATTTATGAACTGGGAACTATTATTACATTTCAGCACATCATCAACATCCTATATTATTTATTATATGTATATAACCAAAATTTTATATGCATTGTATATTTTATGTACGTACCATTAAAATTTCTGTTAATATTTATATGAAATTCTGTCAATGTATGTCAAGTATATGTCAAAGTTATTTCAAAATAATGTATATATTAAAATGAAATTTTTATTGTAATATTGTACAATTTAAATAAACAGGGTTCACTGAGTGAGCAATAAAGCTGAAAGTCTTCATGGCGTCACAGCTGTTCACTCAGTGGTCTCTTGTCCTTCCAGACACAGGAATCATTACTAGAAAAATTCGGCCTTTTTGGGAATTTTCGATGGAAAGTTTAATGCTCCATAACCTATTCAGATAAAAGTATGTTGCTAATCATTATTTGAACTAAAACCCAATTGCACATAATTGCACATAACAATTTGCACATAATAATTTGGACTTCATGGCAATATAAGGATCAACTTCTTAGGCCCTCACTTTGGAATAGAAAATAGAGGGATACAGGGCATGGAACCTCTTATACGTTCTCTCAGTCTGCTCTAAGCTATAATTTGTTACTTTAAAACAGGAACTTCAAGGTTATTTTCCGTCGTCGATTTAACTCGTAATCAGGGGAACAACAACTGCCGAAAAAAAGATAGAGTCGCTTAATTCTCCCTCGCGCCACACTTCGTTTCCGTTTAATGTATTTCGCTCCGTGAAAAGCGTCTTGAAGTACATCCTTAGACGATGATCAGAAAATAAGTGCTGTACGGCGATGATGACAAGAGTTGTAACTACAAATGGGGGACGGGCAACGGCCTTGAAATGCGTGTTTTAAAGTAACAGATCATAGTTAAGTTACCGATGAAAACATAGCAGATTAAACAATCAACTCTTAAGCTTCCAGAAATTCATTGAAGAATATTTTATAAAGAACACGCGTTTCAACGATGCTAATGTTTTCAAATTTTACAGTTCTACAATAAATGAAGCAATAGTTTTTCTAATAATGCCATTTACCTGATTATAGTTTAAATTACTATTAATGATATTTGTCTGTTGCATATAAATATGAGAAGAGTTTGGAATTACAGTTTTCATACTCGGGAGGAGAATACTTGAAGTATATATGTATAACGTTACGACTACATATATATATTTTAGGTAAAGGATAGAAAAACTGGAAATGATGATATATTAAAGAATTAGAGTCATATCTCACTCCGAATGCAAAAATAATTGTTCAAAAGATTTTTAAACACTGAAAAAAATTTCGTAATATGTTTAATGTACGAAGTAAAAAGAAAATAGGATAAATTTCTGGAGACAGAGAATATTTTTCGAGTTATTCCCAACACCAAGTATTTTTTTTTGTCGCATCTTATTGCATTAACCATTATTATTCAACGTCTGATAATTTAAAAATTCGCATTAAAAATGTGGAACATCACAATTTTCTATTTTAAATAAGTATCTGAATAAAAAACATTTAGATACCAGACAGATATATAACAACAAAATTTTCAGTCCAAAGGGGCAATTTGCCCTGAAGAACTATCAATTTCGTTTTATCATTTTGTGTTGGTTCACTATAAATGTCGGTTCACTTTTAAAATTGTTGCCGCCAAATATTAGTGCCCTGTATTGTATTTAAAGAAATTAAATAATGAAGAGTTTGCATAAATGAATATGTTTCTTGCATTGGGATAAAACAACGGTACCTAGAGCCATAGAATTTTGAATAACGTACGTTTTCACCCGAGTATGGGTATCTGGAAGCCCAAATTAGGAATTTGTTTTATTAGCTATTTCGTATTTTGTAAAACTGTAACGAATTTTTGATTAACAAATTCATTGATTTCAAAGCGAGCAATAGCAAAACTCTACGGGAAAAAACATTTTTATCTCCAGCGCGCGAGACTTTCTAAGGAAAATTCTAAAGGGTATGTTCATTTTAAAATTATTTTGCGATATTGGTTTTGAACTGAATTTTGTGGTTTATGCGCGAGGAACATGATATTTAATTAATGAAGGTAACCCACAAAACGCCCCTTTGGGCGTTATGTAAAATCAGAAACCTTTCAGATTTTTTTTATTCAATTTCATAAGTTTTTCTTAAACTCTTAATTTATACTAAGGTACGAAAGAATAATTAAAACGGGTAATTTTACCCAAAAAGTTATCAATTTTAATCACGAGTTTAAGCTTACGAGATTTTATTTCGAATTAAAATGGAAACTACTTATACATGCTTTTCCAAAAGATAACCAAGACTGGAAAATAATTGAACATAAAACATCTGAAGAAATTATCTTAATTGGAGACTTAAAAGATGCTATAAATGCAACTTTTTAATGAATTCAAACATGCCAGGAATATTTGATCCTTAATGGGTAGGATAGCTTTATTATGTTCTTAGGTTAATTAATTTTGCGTATCTTTCAGAATTATGGATCTTAGCAGAATAATAAAACAGTTTTTGCACGTTTGTTTAGAATATTTCTGATTTTGAGTTTTGATCAACAATGTTATTGGTTTTTATTTATCCTTTGAAATTTAATATGGATAATGTTTTTGGTCACGAAACGATTAACTTTTTATTACTGTGCAGTTCATTTGCAATCCCCGTATTTAATTTTGCCTATAAGAAAAATTTTGTACACTTCTCTATGAATATGTAAATTTTTTTGCATGTAAATAAGATGTTAATATATTATCTAACAGTTATGATTTTTAATTAAATTATCCGACAGCAAAGCGATGTAATAATTTAATATTTTGTTCCTCGAAAATCGCAAACTATGCACCATTGCTAGAAAATACTTTATATATCTATGAGTGAATTACCTCTTTTTAGCACATTTAGAACTGAAGGACCCGTAAATGGATTTTTCTAAAAATTAATGGCTGTTGTGGAATACAAAAAAATTGTTTGAAATGTACTTTGTCGTATCTGTGAATGACGCATTAATTTGCATCTGTGTCCTCGGTTAGGACGTATCAGTTTGCATCTTTAAGAGTACTGTAACTAATGGTACTTAAAATGTACTATTATTTATGTTAAATGTTTTTAAAATAACAAAAATTCCAGTATGAAAGTTATTTTGATACAATTTGAGGCGGAACAAGAGCGCATTTTCCGATTTTTAGAATCAGAAGTTTTTCAATCAAGAAAATTTATCGTCCTCAAGGTTGTAGTCTATTACAGCATTCATTAGCAAGCGTAATCTTTGAAAAATGTAATCTCCATTACAGTTCTTCACTCCTTTGGAGAACAGTAAAATGTTTTAAAACGTTTTCCCAAAGTCCATTCATTCCATACGTACTTATCATGTAAGCTAAAGTCAGGGCAACTTACATACATAAATCTACAAATATCTGAAAAAATACTGAATGGAATTAAAAGTCAATAGAAATACAAATAATACTTATTATACAAATAATACCGCAGTATTGGGTTCCAATATTAAAAATAAACCATACGAGGTAAAACTATGAAGATTTCTACTCTATGATACGTTTCAATCATGATAAAAGAAGTTTAAAATTTTATGTGGTTTCCAAGAAAATAAGACAAACAAAAAAGTTTTATTTCATAGTCGAATTAGCCGGGCAGAAACTCCTTTCCAATCAAACGTGCCCTACACATCACTATCTAAAATTTTGAAGACACACAAACATTGCTGAATACAGCCACATAATTTTTTAATGTAAAAATAAAAATTAATTCATTTACATCTGACAAGCGTGAATATGTAAATGTAGATTTAAATTTCCCATTTATAGAGAGGATAAAATTAAAGGTTCTTATCGAATATAATTAAATTTTTCTACGGCCTCCAAAATTAATGTTTCTCGTCGTTTATTTTTATCACGGGGACATAAATTTAACCATTTATTAGGGCTGAATTCACATCTTTCAGAATGGAGTTTCTTTTGCTAGGTCTTCGGTAAGATAACGGGCAACATATTAATTAAAATTTTTTTGTAAAGAGCATGTTTAAAAATTAGAAGTACTGCAAGTTACCAAAATGTGTACTCTTAACAGTTTGGAAGCATATTTGATTTAAATCTTGGAACCACGTATCTATCCGGAAACGTTCAAGGAATAATTATTTACGAAATGTTTGTAGAATATCTCGCAGTACTATATGCGATGAGGCTTTTCATTTAAGTGTAAAACATCGGTATTTATATTCCGCTATATGATCTAATACTTCATCGCTTCTAGCTTCTAAAATTTGTTTTGAAGCTTTTGTTTTGTTTTTACAATTTCAGCTCAAATATTCTTCGATCTGTAAAGTAGTAGTGACGTTGTTATAACTTTATAAAATTTTAATTGGAATTTATAATTTAATGATTTATAATTCTTCCAGTGGCATCACAGGATAATTATGGTAAGGATCAAGATATTTTTTCCTTTATCTCTGTATCATTATGACATGAGATGTGATGCCTCAGCCTAAATATTAAAAATGAAACAAGTTCTTTCATAGATGAAATACAGTAATAAGTTACAAAAACTGATACGCAGTCTTAAGTGCGCAGTTATTTAATTTTACGCAGTAATTTAATTTTGAAATTTTGGAATTAAATAGCATTTTTTAATTTGCTCTTATATATCGAAGAATTTTACATATTAGCTAAGATAAATGATTTGACGCTAGTATTTGATTTCCAGAAAAGGATTGCAGTGGTAACACGCAGAAAAGTGCACAATGCATCGTATAATGTTTAAAACATTTCACATATTTCCCAAAATGCGTTACCAAATAATCACTCTAAAGAGGTGAATTGTTTTAAAAGTTATCCTCATGACTTGAAATTAGTGAGCGAAAATATAATAAGAAGAAATCTAATGTTTGATATTTCGCGTTTAAATTAATTACTGAAGAACAAAAGTAAACTTTTTGTAAAGTAAACAAATTTATCTATTATTAAAAGTAATTTAACGTTTTATTTTTATAATGTGTATTTATGCTTCCTTTGATGCAGTTTATGGAACAAGATATTCTCAATAACTAAGTATTACCCAGTGAGTCTGCTGAGGATTAGTTTTGAATTCATAAAAGCTTACACCTGAAGGAGACAGATTTTTAATAAAACTGTTTAGTTTTCCCCATAATGTCTTCTAACGTTGTATATTCTTTTGATATGATGGTAAAGATACTAAGTTTTTCGGTATAGTAAACGTGAAAAGTCAGCTGAGCTCTCGCCAAGATTCGACCCACGGATATTCCATTTACAGGTGGATGTAAAACAACAATTGAATAAAAGTTGTAGAAACATTAGGTTTTTACGAAGCAGCAGACATGAAAAATGTGCAACGCCTTCGCCGGGAATCGAACCACGGACCTCTCGGTTACGCGTCAAGCATGCAGACCACTACACCACGAAGGCATGCGAAGAAGGCGGGAGAAGTACCTTATAAAGTTAGTGGTAATAAGTCGTTAATGTTTAAAACACTTTATTACAGTAGGTGAAACTATTTACAATCCATCAATAAAATCATTTGTGATGTCTGTGCCTTTCAGTTAAATTGCTGCAAGGCGTCGTATATAATTAGCAGATTCACTTCGTTTGACATTCCACACCGGCTGTCCTAAAACACGAATAACTTACGCTATATTTAAATGGATACCTCGCAGTAGTTACTTCATTTTGGCAAAGATATCATAGTCACACCGAGTCCGAGTAAGTATGGCGAATGTTGACACATTCACATTCACCACCATCGTAGGAGATCTATAACAGCACTTGCATTATGACACCGTATATTACTATAGAGAATGATAGGATTCGCCACCAACAAGTATAGTTACTTTCTCCCGAGTATTTGACGAAGATGATGTCTCAGGTAACAGTTTTCGTCATTCTTCACTACAGTGTGCCAGGTCACAATGAGAGCGCTCTCACAAACTTCTGAGACAGTAACAATGGACGGTACTAGAGCACGCGCAATATTTACCTGATATGAATCTATGTGACTAATGATCTCTTTACCAAAATGAAAGAACTACTGTCAGGGATCCATCATTACAGTATAGAGGATAATATCTGTGTTTTAGGGCGATGTCTGCAAAGCATCAATGAAAGTGGATGCGCTGTACCCTACTTTCCAAAAATATCGTAGAAGGTGGTAGATAAATAGCAGGTTATTATGCTAAGGAATTGAAGTGTTTGTAGCTATGACAACAAAATCTTTTCAGATATAAAACATGTTGCGATTACTTATTATCAAACTCTTGTAAGCATTTCAAGAAAAACACTTTACAAGGATATACGGTATTTTCTTCTTACGTGTTTAGTGTTCATAGATGCTTTGGATTGTTTTCATATAGGTTATTTATTGAGATGCTCCTTCACTCTCGTCTTACCTTTTGCTAAATTTTTTAAATGCTGTCCAAATTATGTCATTCGTAGGCTTGTAAATTTCATATGAACAGAGCGTCATGCTTATCGGGATGGCAGAGACGGGACTCAATAAGTTATTGGAAAATTTAATCCTTTATTATAAAAGCACGACTTTTATGTACAATATTTTCATGAAGTTGATATTATTGTATAATTAAAGAAAATAACTCGGAAGAAATACATGTGTTGAATACCTTACAAATAAAATCAGCCACGCTGGCTAAAACCGAAACTCTTAACTCAGGCGTACACGCCCTACCACGCTTTCACCAGACCACACTCGTTTGTGTCACTTGCTGGGATCTTACCGCGAGGCAGGCAGCAGATTGGCTCACCGCAGCCAGATACATGACACCCCCCCCCGGTAAGATTGTGCTACGCCAAAGCGAAGCAGAATCTGAAAACTGAACCAGCAAAGGTTCACAAACTTAAACACTGTATACTCTACAAAACAATACTTAATAATTAACACACTTATTAATATTTAAAACGTCTCACATTGAAATAAACAATTAAGCACTTAAATAACATATATAAACACTTTTACAAATGTAATACCAATACTGGCCTAGTATTTTCATTATACATTTTTCTCAACCAACTAAATTCCAAGTATGACATATAACATAATTTGAAATATGTGCAAAAACAGTCATCCCACAACAGATGAACAGACGCCTTGATACCATACCGGAGTTCTGTAATAAAACATATGCAATACTTTTTCAAAACACAATATTATAATATAATGCAACAGTAAATGAAAAACTACGAATTTTTCCAAAACAGATGGAAAGTAGCTCTCGTACAATTCCGGAACACAAGGAAAATAACCAATGCAAAGTTTTAAACTTATCAGTTCATGCGTAGTTCACACCTATTTCACTCCGCAACCAGTCTTGAAAGACTATCTGCATTTTTTAATTGTGCACCAGGGCAATGAGACATATGAATATTATAACGCTGAAGTGCCACAGCCCATCTCTATAATTTGGCAGAATGCGGTGCCGACTTATGCACATATAATAATGGATTATGGTCTGTGATCAACTCGATATTCAATCCAAACACCCAACACTCAAACTTTTTTAATGCCCACACAACGGCATAAGCCTCGCGTTCAATTGTTGACCAGTTCTGCTGAGTTTTCGAAAGTTTTTGACTGACAAAGCTGATAAGATGCAAACTGCCTCGGCAGTCTCGTTGTGACAAGCAAGCCCCAACACCATATGCACTAGCATCACACTGTATGGTATAAGGTTTTTTTGGGTCTGGAGTGTAAAGTTTTGGTGCTTCACACAGTCGACGTTTCAGATCTTGAAATGCTGATTCCTCAATGTCAGTCCATGGAATCATCTCAGAAATTTTCTTTTTCGTAAGCTCCGTCAATGGGCGAGCTACTTCTGAATAATTCTTTATGTAATCACGATAATAGTTAAATAAGCCTAATGCACTCTTTAGAGCAGTCTTTGTTTTAGGACTTTCTATAATTTCGATAGCTCGTAATTTTTCAGGATCGGGTTGATGTCTCCCAGCTCCTATTATATGTCCTAAATACTTTATCTCCGAACGTGCAAAAACACATTTGTTTACGTTCACCGTAAATCTGAGATCACTTAATGTAGTTAGCACAGCATCTAAATGCTTTAGATGTGAATTCCAATCTCGTGAAAAGATAGCAATATCATCAATATAGGCTTTGCAAAAATCACTGTTTTCTTAAGGCGTCATTCATCACTCGCTGAAAAGTAGAAGCTGCATTTTTTAATCCGAAGGGCATCACTTTCCAATGATATTGGGAACGATGTGTCTTGAATGATGTTAAATCACGACTTTCTTCTTCCAAAGGTATTTCCCAGTAACCTTTCAAAACGTCTAAACAAGTGATAATATTCGCGTGTCCAATTTTATTGATTAGATCAGTCACGTTCTCCATAGGAAAATCAACAGGCTTGGTTACTTGGTTCAACAATCTGAAGTCGATGCATAAATGCATACTTCCATCTTTCTTGGCAACACATACGACTGGGTATGCTATTTCAGCTTCGCTTGGCTCAATAAGACCTAAGCTCTCTAATTCTTCAATCTGTTTATCTACTGCAGGTTTCAACGATTCTGGAATCTTATAGACATATGGCTTTTTCCTTTCAGCTCCAGGTAACAACCGAATTCTATGTTCACCAACACTAGCTATTTGGATCTTACCAGAAAATAATGCAATGTGCTTCAGTAAAAGCTTGTTTAATTCTTCTTGTTTACTGGCATCTAAATGAATAATATCCACCTTGATGT
>KK117019.1:363353-382995 GCA_000611955.2 Stegodyphus mimosarum
ATATTTAAACAGCTAAGGGACCTCTAGCTTTACGACCATACATAAGCTTAAATCGAGATACACCTGTAATGCAATTTGGAACTTCACGATACGCAAAAAGTAGATAAGGTATATGCTTGTCCCAATTAACAGGATCTGGGCTAATTACATGATGTAACATTTGTTTAAATACACGATTCTATTTTTCCACTAAGCCATTTGATTCTGGGTAACCAGGTGTCGAAAAACGAGGATGAGTCCCTAACCTTTTTTCGAATTCTTGAGTTAATTGTGAGGTAAAATTAGTGCCTTGATCACTACAAATAATTTCTGAAATATCGGTTCTCATTAAGATATCTAAGAGATCATCACAAGTAGCTTTAGCGGAAAGACGTTTTAAAGGTATTACTTCCGGCCATTTTGAATGATTATCTATCAAACATAGACAATATTTGTGTTTCCTTCCTGAAGGCGGTAAAATTTCACCAATAATATCTATATTTACTGTATGAAAAGGATATGGCGCACGAACAATAGGAGTAATCGGAATTTTATCCGATTGTCTTTCCGGACTTTTTAACTGACATTTTTCGCATGTTCTACAAACATCTTTGGATATGTTCGGCCAATAAAATGAAAGCTCAATTCTTTCTTTAGTTTTCCGCATACCTAAATGATTTCCGAATATGGAATCATGAGCTAATTGAAGGACTTTACTTCGATATTTCTCGGGCAAAACTAACTGTTGTAGGTTTTCCTCACAAATTTTTTCTTTGTGAAATAATATTTCATCCTGCAAAAAGAAATTATTCTTCTCTAATTCTGCGTCCTTAAAAGAATTTATTAATGTTTGACAGTTTTTCTGATCCACCTTAAATTTATTCGATTCCGAATAATTGTTTCGCCTTTCTTCATCCTGATTCGCAACTGAGCTATATAAAAGATTTAAATTTGGCAGTTCAACGGCGCCAGCCTCAAGTTGTTTTCTTTATGAATTTCCAGTTTCTTCTCAGGGGAGACTGTTGATTCATTCTCACCTTTAAATATGCAATTCCACACATCTGTAGTAATTAAACATTGAACATTGAGCTTATCTGTCAATGCGAAAAGAGATTTTACACGTGAATATAGACAACTATTTGGTTTTTTGTAATAAATGGGAATAGTTGCTAACGTGGCCTCTATGACGTCGCATAATTCAGAACTTAAAATGATTTTACCCTTACTTTCTACTTTTAAATCAGGAATTAAGGTAGTGTTTAAAATTGGTATTTCCGTACCCGAATCTTTTATACCTTCCTCTTGCTTCCCTACAATGTAAATTGTAATCTTTTCCAAGGTATAAAAATTAATTTTTCCATCGGAACATTCGCGTTTTTGTAAATGGTTAGAATTTACATTTGTAACAACCGCATTGTCCTTCGGTTTACTTGAAGTGTTAACTTTCGGTTTTACCGAAAACTTATCGTTCTGTTTATTTGACCTATCAAATTTATTTCACCTGTTCGGGCAATCTTTCATTTATCACTGAATCTTTTCTTAACGCTGGTTGGATATATTTAGAGTTTTTGTTGCATAAATCACGAAAATTAGATGTTATGTCATCAAAAGATTTACCTTTTGCGATGAAATAAGTGTCGCATTCCTTCGTAGTTCTTCCGGACGTAGCCAACTTTCACCTTGTCGAACTGCAACATGTCAAGCTAAATCAGTATCCAATGTTTGAAAAAGTTTGTCAGAAATGATTAAGTAAATTAAAGTCTCGAAATCATTTACATTTCTACTTTTACAATAATGCATCGAACCTGATCTTAAACGAGAAGCGAACTGCAAATGAGTTTCCTCCATCAACCTTTTAGCTTAGCGAAAATTTTCTAAACATATAATTAGCGATTAGCGATGGTTCATATTCCTTTAGGATTAAAGATTTAATTTTCTCATAGTCTTTCAAATCATCATCTTTAATATATTCTAGAATATTAGAAGATTTATCATCTATCAGTTTAAGCAAAATTTCAGACTTAAACTCCTTTGGTACGTTCTTATGCTTAAAAGCCCTTTCTATTGAATCAAAAAATAAATTCCATGCTTCACCCTTTTTAGGTACTGAAATAGATAATGCCTGTACAGCTTTCAAAAGCTTATCTAATGAAAGTGTATTTTCTACATTGTTACTTGATTCGTTGTTACTTTCAATTTGTATCAATCGTAATTTTGCAATTTCCTCTGATTTTTGCCTTTCTTCAACTGTAGTATTGAGGAATTCGATTACAAAATCTTTATCTTTAACATATTCCTTAGAGCTTAAAAGCTTATCTTTTAATTCTACAACTTTTAAACTGGAATCGGCTTCTTCACCGAGCTCCTTCAACACAGAAATCAAATCACTTTTAATGACTCCCTTAAACATATTTATAAGAAATTATCTTAAAGATTATAACAAAAATATCTTAAAGATTAAAACAAAAATATCTCACCTTTTCGTAAATCCAGTCACCTTCAAACGCTCTGGTTCTCGAAAGAGAGCGTGCTGTCATGCTTATCGGGATGGCAGAGACGGGACTCAATAAGTTATTGGAAAATTTAATCCTTTATTATAAAACCACTACTTTTATATAAAATATTTACATGAAGCTGATATTATTGTATAATTAAAGAAAATAACTCGGAAGAAACACAGGTGTTCAATACCTTACAAATGAAATCAGCCACGCTGGCTAAACCGAAATTCTTAACTCACGCGTACACGCTCTACCACACTTTCACCAGACCACACTCGTCTGTGTCACTTGTTGGGATCTTATCGCGAGGCAGGCAGCAGATTGGCTCACCGCAGCCAGATACATGACACAGAGTTTTGAGAAAAGGTTTCAATTTTCTGTTTGTGTAAATAGTAGTTTTAGTGGTGAATTGTAAAACATTTTAAAGCTACAATATATATATATCTCCTAAATCTTACTGAGTTATTAGTTATTAACACAACGACTTACATGTGCGTCATTTCACACCAGGATACAGAAATTGTACCCCATGACGCCAATCTGGAAACTGAACAAAGTATTAATAAAAGCTACTCTTTGTTTGAGGCCAAAAACCCGAGGAAAATTGCAATGCGTGGAGAACAAGCATTCGTGACCAGAATGAGCCTTTTCTGCTACGAATTCATTTTAAAAATAGCAAAAATTCTTTTCATCTAAAACACAGGTACTGCTAATGAATCTACTAAATAATGCTGAATAAAATAAAAAATTTCGAGATACCGATCTCGCTGTTGTAATATACCCATCATCGATCCTGAAGTTAATTTCAAACTTTAAACATTCTTTAAGTTTAATGTGATTTCAAATACTCATGTTAGTCATAAACAGTTATAAGACTCTACTCTTCTAAGAAAAGTATTAAATAAATTTCTTGAAGTATTCAAAACATTACTTTAAATAAGCTGTCCCATTTTTTTGAGTACATTACTGCAGACTAGGTTCATTTCAGTAAATTAGGTTTATTAATTTCAGTAAATTAGTTAATTTTCGACTTAAAGATACTTTTGGGATTCATTATTTATTAGGTATGCTTTCTGTTGTCTTGTCCATGTATTTCATGGAAGAATGGTTGCCAGAGCCTCTAGGAGATTGGATGTCTTCCACTTCAGCCTTGAGGAAGAGAACACCTGGGGAGGGAGGGACCAGGAGATCTTCCACACCTGTACCCCACCAGCAAATGACATGAGAGGATTTTCGAGTCGCCATATATTTATAATACTCCCATGCCGCAAAGACACTATACATTTACAAACATCCACACATTCTCCGGGATTCGAACTCGGGTCCTTCAGTACCGCCGTTAAGTTTCCCTACCATCTGGGCGGCATCAGGTTAGTTTGGTTAATAATCGTTAACAAAGAATACATATGTGATAGAGTAATCTAAATTGCATTAAACCGGCTCTGATTTACGAGAGGGTAAACAATTATTACTGTATAACCATCATTTAGTCTGATAAAAACAACAATAACACTAGGTTTGTGGGCTTCTGCACATCTGATTTATTGCAATGTTTAGAATATTTTTCAAAGAGAAATTTTTTATGGGGGGCTAAACATCTACTTCTTCTTCAGACCACGCTGCCAAGAGACACTGCCCTCGCTTTTCTTAGAAATTACGTGCATTGAAGCAAGAGAGCGGAGGAGAAAAATGTGCAGCGAAATTGACATTGCAGCTGCTCCAGGCAGATAAGGATTTGATACAGTCAGTTGACATACCACCCTAAAGCAATTCGATCGCCGTTTCGACAGGATTAGACCGAGAGAGCTTTCTTCGCAGTGGATATTGGATGTTTAATCCCGAAAGCGCAATAAAAGAAGAAAATGGATTCCTATTTAGAGCAAATGTTGTTTATTCCTTCTGTCAATAGAGAAGTAATTCTTGTAACATCGCAGAGGAATAACTTTTGTAATTTTATTTTGCTGTGCTAACTATTCTCGACAACACTACGTAAAATAGTCCTCCATTATAACGGTGCCCAATATATCGCAGTTTCGAATATTTTGTAAGTGCTGTTTGGTGGAAAACATAAATAATTTGGTTTCGGAATAATACGACGAGCAACGAAATAATAATTCTTCAAATATCAGAATCTCTTAGAGAGAAAAAGAGCCAAAATTTAATATTACAAGGAAATGAAGTAAGAACGGAACAAGAGCTAAAAATTTCGAAAATAGCTTTTATAGAGTAAATAAGAAATACAGTTGTTATATGAGTATTATGCGAATAAGTTTATCTACAAATACTACTTAATGTGATTTTAATCTTTCTTTCTCTCTCTCTCTCTCTACATATATACATTACTCCTAAGTTTTTATATTTTACGTGTCCTGGATTGGATTTCTCATTGTGTAATGTTTCTTATTTTCAAGTTATATAACGTTTTGCATAAATTTATAAAAATGACAAATTTGTTATAAAACCATAAGTGTATAATTTTTCTTGTAACATGCAAACCCGATTTTTTCAATGATAAAATTTTCATGTTTAGCGTCAATAAAGTTGACTTTGCTAAACGTGTTTAAGGCTTGTCCTTCCATCTACTACATTTGCGATCATAAATGCTCGATTGGCTGTTTGGTCTTAGACTCGAAAAATATGTTTTCTGTAAAGTAAGAAAACTTGGCGTAAAATCAGCAAATGTCGCTAAGACCCAATAGGTCCTTTTTTCATGAATATCTCTGTTGCTATTTGAACCATTCTTCGGATTCTTTTGTCAGTCGACTCAAAATTAAAAGTTGCACAAAGTAGTTCATAAAATAAACATATGCGAACAGAATAAGTGGCCCAAAATTCAAAACTAAATAATATGTAAAGTAAATAAACATGATATTGCCATACAAAATATGTAAGCAAATGAAGCTTAAAAGATGCATTTATAAAATTTTATAAAGTTAAATATATTTAATTAAATATATTTGCTAGTTTTATTTAATTAAAGTGAAACAAATAAATGAATGAAATATGCAACAATACAAGAATACATGAAAACGCCAAATTGCAAACCAATAATCACAAATATTTTACAAAATTTTACAACAATATTTTCCTCGAAAAACGTAACATTTTAATTAAATTGCTAATAATTATTAATAATTAATTTTTCATTTTTGCCAAAAATGTTTTTATGCTTTTACTTCCTTGTACAAAGTAAAAAGAATATTGTAATCGCGAAAAATTTCGAGTATCCTATTTCAACGAAAATATCCATTTTGACAGCTATCGAATGCAATTTAACGATGATTTTGCTTGAAATCTGTATGTAAGGACAGAATAAAGGACTCTTTTTCCTCCAAAAAGTTATAAAACTGATTTAAAATGGTTTCTGAAGACATTTTTTTCATGGCGTCTATGCGTACGTACATAATATATATAACCACTATGTTACTCGTTTCTGTGAGCTCAGTTTTTTTTTCTTCTTGTATGTTGGTAAATTGCACATTTTTGCTTTAAAAATATTGAATTGTGTTGTTCTTATCTTCCGGTTAAGGTTTTTATGCCTTTAGTAAATGTGTATGTAATATTTGTAGAATTATCAAAGATTTAAAAGTTTTTTAAGTGCCGCTAGGCCTAATTATTTTTAGCATAGCAGCCATATTTGTTTACATTAGAAACTTAGCAGAACAGTGGATTTGTTTTTAAATCTAGAGAAACTAAGTTTTGCAACAACAAAGATAACGCCTTCTTTTATTATTGCAAATTAAATCATGCTTAACCCATTCTGGAATTTATTCGAGAAAATACAAGTAAGTCTTTCAGATTTACTTCGTAATTTTTAATATAGATATTTTGAGTTTTTATATATTTTTGCCTTGTCACGAAGCAAGAACTGAATTAATTGAATAAGAAATGCTGAATAATGTGTGAAAAACTGTTTCTTTTTCTTTTTTGGTTTGTTTACATTCTTATATACATCGTTTTAGATTTATTATAGTATTTGAATAGAACAAAGATTAGATAATTCTTTAGATAATATACGTACGTAATTTTTATAAAATGAATGAAATGTAACACTGTTAAGTGAACCTGGTGTCGCTACGGTAAACGAATATAGTGAATTTTAAAGAGTGCATTTATTCCATTGTGGTTTATGCGCTATCGACGAAGTAGATCTAATTCAATCCAATAAGTTTAAATGAAATGCAAGAAAACACGCGCATAATTTAATGTTCTGTACAACGAAGTCATGTGGTGTGCACATCAGATTTTTTTAAATAGATTCCGAGAAGAAAAAATCGGTTTGTGTTTGAACATTGCCCCAAAACTCATTGCATTTAATTCGCACTTTACCTGAGGTCTTGATACCGATTTCTAAGCAATTCGCAGCGCGGCGAATTTTTCATCTCACTGCAGTTCGCTTCCAAAATAAAATCTACCAGAGTTCCAAAATATAAGATTTACGCATTTGGAATAAGAACGGATTTTCAGTTCCGGAGTTCCAAATAGTAATAATAATAGTAAAAATATGTTTATCGCCTCCTGGAGAGTGAATTCCTTACTGCACTTCACCCATTCCGACCATTTCGAATCCTAGTAGAGATGAGAAGGATAAAAAGCATGTATCTGAACATCATTCTTCATAGATTTCAGTGTGCATATTTCTTTTTTCTTTGTATGCAATATTTTAAATTTTAACATTCTAAAACTGAATATATAGCCATGGACTCTTATATGGTCTGCCACGTTTAACATTCAAGAATACAATTTACAAACTTTTATGTCAGAATGTTTCAATCATTCCCAGTAGCCCTGTCAGACAAGAACTAGTAGCAAAAATTACTATGATATCGATTTTGGTCTAAAGTATCTTCCTCTTCCAGAGTTTAAATGTAATTTTTCATTCAGATTTATGCAGCCGTTGTATGATATTAGGAATTCAAAAATTGAAACGAAAGGCAACAAGGATTAGATTGAAATGTTTTTAACAATACCAGAATGTTTTAAGCAGATATAGGTATTAGTTATAAAAGCTGGTGTTTTGCTAAAAAATTGAAGGAAAAGTAAAATCATTTGCATATAAGAAAACATTCACTTCCGCCAGAGAAGCGTCGTTTTTAAAAGATTTGGGTAAAGAGCTTCAGATTTTTATTAGCATTCACAAGGAAATTTTGTTTGAAAGTAAAGACAGAAGATTCATGTTCTACGAAGAAACCATCGACGTGACCTCTGAAAAGAATTATAGGTATTAAATAACGAACAGTTTAATGGCGTAATCGATTATAGTTTCCTCTTTGCGTAATTTTATTATTTTTAAGTTATGATTGCGAAGAAACATGCAACTTTTATCAATCAGTGCTTTACATTTCATATTTGATATTTTGCAGACTACTTTCTGATCCCTATAAGGTACTTCTCCCGACTTCTCAGCATGGCTTCGTGGTGTAATGGCCAGCACACTCGGAACGTATTCAGATGTCCGAGGTCCGATCCCCGGCGAGAGCATTGCTCATTTTTCACATCTCCGCTTTCAAAAAATATTAATGTCCCTACAGCATGACATGTCATCCTGTTAGGATGGTGATATGGAAGCCGGTTAGCAAAGTTCTGGGTCCGGGTTTGAGTCCTGGAGAAGGCAATGATGTTTATAAGTATATAGTAGCTTTGTAGCATGCGGAAGTATAAGATATTAGGGAAGAGTCCTCTTTAAAGGCTGGTGAAAGAGAAAGACGTGTAGCAAATCTTTGGATCCTTTCCCCGAAGGTGTTGTTCAAAACAGGAAAAACAATAAAAACTTTCATTACATGTTTACACAGTTTAAATATACAAAGGGCTGGCTGCATTGCACGTTTACACAGTTTAACTCTACAAAGGGCTGCATTACATGTTTACACAGTTTAACAGTACAAACAGCTGCTTCGGACGCATCCAGTAGCAACAATACTGTCAGTATGATTTCCACACATTCCGTATACAATTTCAAGTGTAGTGCATATTTGATAGTCACATGCTCGATCACAGGCTTTATATTAGTGCATTCAGGACACTGAAAATATCTTACTTAGTACTATTTAGTAAAAAACCTTTAGTCATGTTACATATAATATAGAAAGAGATAGGCATACTAAAAATTTTAAACAGAAAAAGATTCTTAAATGAACAGAGAAATTTAAATTTCAAAGACTTTTAGTAACTCCACTGGAAACGATGAATTGTTTTCTGTCTTCTCTGTTGTATTGTTCTTAATGGTGACTGCTTTAGAATTTCTATGATTTTTCTCATGTTTCAGTAAAACTTTCTTGCTCTTAAAATTCCGTACTGAGATGATATCCGCACTTTATTTCAGTAAAGTGAAAATTCAGTTCTTATCAATAAAAAGCCATCCTTGGTGAAATTAATAAATTTTATTTAGGTTTTTGAAACACGAACATATAGCTCCTCCATCTTAATAACAAAAGTACAAAAAATCTACAAGCGCAAATTTTATAACAGAACTTTAGACCATCTTCCGATGTTGTCATTCCGGCCAACCTTAACTCTATTTCCTTTATTTATAATTCACGATCTTTGTATAACTTCAGTCAGATCTTAAAACATCTTTTTATTCTGAAGTTGCCATTCCAGAAAAGCATAACTCTGTTTCCTTTATTTATAATTCACGATCTTTACAGTATCTAATGCAGAATTCATGTAAGGGCTTAAAGATTACCAGAGTTATCATATAGTATACTAATTATCGATGCAATGTATTGCAACAATAAATTTAGAGACAGTATCAAAATTATACCTTTTAAAATTAATTATTTACAATATTGCCCGTTACGTAGAGTATTAAAGATTATACTTTAAGCAAAACTTGATCTCAAATATGTGAAGGTTCTCCTAAAAAGTACTTATGAAAATAAACTATTTTAAGACAGATAATCTTGTGAGCTGTAGAATCATAGGTTTATGGATGCAAAAAACGTGAAAAATCTGCAGTGCCCTAGCCGGGATTCGAACACCGGATCTTCCGATTGCTAGGCGGACATGCTATCCAGTTACACTACGATCAACAGATTAACTAATGAAATGAGTTAAATAAACAATGTTAAGAAATTTTTACTAAAACTCAGATATAGAGACAGTATGAAACATGATGTATGAAAACGTTTTGCAAATGAGAATTGTATATTTGTGTGCGCTCTATTCTATATCAACATACGTTGTCCAGTAAAATCATAAAAGTTTAGCTATACATTAGACAAAGTTTACACAGTTAAAAATACATTATGTTAATTTAATAAAACTAGATCTAAAGTCACAGTATTTTTGATAAAATTAAACAAAGAAATTTTCTTCTAAAGATGTAACCAATTTCTATTTGGATTAAAAAAAAATTTAATGGATTTTTATTTAGTAGGCTCTAAAACTAAGATTATAATACTTTTTATTCTTTTCTAAATTATGAAAACATATACTAACTAAAATTAAACTTAGTAACTTAAGTCAACGAAATAATTAAAGACAGGGTGAGTGACTAATAATAACACATTTAATTTTACTCAACCTAAAAAAATGAGAAAATGATTTGGATAACTGGAGTCCCCATCACTGGAATTTCCCTGCATTATAAACAGCAAAATTTGCTCATTATATGCGTATTCCTTTAAGACTCGCTAAAGCTAAACCCAAAGCATCTACGTTTTATAACCTATTTATTTCGGAGGAATAATTTTCATAACTGAATGTCATTAAATAAATCGAAGATCTGCGTTACAGGTATAAAGATTCTCGCTGTCGTAAACCCTTCATGTTCTTTGAAACAAACCAATTTTGGAAATTTAGAATGTGCTAATAGCGGGAGAAACGGGAGAAATGGTTAATTTTAGATCAGAATGCTTCATGTTTCATTGTTAAATCCGAGCCCTTAATATGAAACATTTTTACGTTTATTTCTCTCCATCTTTCTATAGAAAATTCTGCAAAATAGCGTGCTAGCGTCACATTCGATCTAAACCTTTCCTCTTTCTCGCTCAACTCTGTACCTCAATGGTGCATCAACGGTATTTCGTTCTATTCTCCAAACATTCTATGCATCTAACCCTGAAAGACAGGAACGGTAAGCAGAGAACTCAACAAAGCATTTCACATATGTTGCTTTCCCACACCTGCCGGGAAAGAGAGGCTATTAACTGCGCATGCGTAGCAGAGTTCTAAGCCGTATCCGTTTCCTACTGGATGAAGGTATTTGTAAATAAAGATTTCTCAGTTCTTTCGCATTCGTTTACAGTTTTATTTTTTTAAAAGTTGTTCCGAAATATTTAAACTATGCTAAACAGTTATTTATCTAACTTGTGCATGGCATATTTTTGTACTTTGAAATATTTTTACGATAAATAATGTCTGTGTAAATGAAATTTAGACATTAACAATTACTAACGGAAAGCAATATTTTTTATCTTATTGAAAATAAGACAATATACTGTTCTTTTTACTGTTAGCTTAAAAACATGTTATGGAACATTTTATGACTCCATAACCATGAAATAAAAGAAAATACAAAAGACGAGTTCCTGCCACTTCCAAGCATCTTTAAGTTAAAAGAAATAACTGTTAATATCAGATGTTACGAAGAAAGCTCTACAAGAATTTGAAAATTATGCTTTTGAGATTATATAGATATTTTGTAACAACAAATTAGTGCAACAAAGATACTACTTTCGATATGTAAAGAAAACTTGCAGAATAAATCATTATTCGCATTCTGAAGAATAGTTATAAATCTTGAGGAGTCGAGGAGAGAAAATGTTTTCCTTAAAATGCTTAAAAAGGGGGAAAACACCATTCGGAATTTTTGGCACTGTAAAAATCAATGAGAGTAATTAAATTAAAGGATACAAAATTAATTCAATATTCGCATTATAAATGCGCTTTCGGATTAATGTATTCTCGCTTTATCTCTAATATTTCGTTTTTCATCGCTTAATACGTATTTTTACTAAACTGTGGTTTCTTAGGAAAGGCCGATTTCTGTGTCTTTTTTCATCTTTTAGAAGCTTTTTTTTAATCTTTTAACATGATTTGTATGCTTTTGGTTTTTTTTCTAATACGAAGTAAATGTAATTTGGAAATCATGACAAATTTCGAACGTTATATTTCAACTAAAGTATGCAAATCTATTTAAAAGATTATTTTGCTTAGTATCTGTACATAGGGATCGAATAAAGGAATGTTTTTCCCAAAACGGATTTTTGAAATAGATTTGAAATGTATTCAGAAGAGATAATTTTCGTGACATCTGTACTTACGTACGTATGTATCAGGCATCACTCAAAAACGAGTAGCCGTCGAACGTTGAAATTTTGTATATGAGACTGTTATGACATGCAGTAGTGTATCTCCCTTTTTCACCCGGCTCAGCGAATTCAATATTGTTATTCTTCTATACTGGTTAATTGTGCATTTTTTGCTTTAAAAGTGGTTCAATTATGCTGTTGTTGTGTTCCAGTTAAAGGTTTTATGCCTATAGTTAATCTGCATGGAATAATTGTAGAATTGGCGCTAAGCCTAACAAATTCTTAGTAGAAGAGTGAATTAGTTTAGTTGGTGCATCAACTATAGTGTCTTTATGCCCAGCGGGATCAAAAATTAACTTTCAGTTTTGTACACTGAAATTTCAGTTTTCTTTCTCCTTGGCCGAACTGCTTGTTTTTGCGTAGGAGCTCTAACTTTATAGGAAAAAAAACTGTTTTAAACTATATTTGGTATTTTAAGTTTTTTTATATTTTACATTTTTTAATGAAAATTTAGTTTTTATGTACATTTGCCTTGCCGAGAAATGAAAACCGAGTTTTGAATGAGAAATCTATTTCTCATGAAATTCGAGCAAATAAATTTAAATGAAGTGCAGCAAAAAGTGTGTGTAATTTAATAGGCCGTACAAGGAAATCATGTGGTGTCCACATCAGATTTCTAAAAGAGATAATAATGTAATGTCTTTAGATTTAAGAAACTTCATAAATTCATACAAAAATATAATGTGGCAGAAATACCTGAAAGGTTTCTTTTTCAGGATACTTTACAATTTGTAATAATTATTTTCAGTTAAATTGGCTAATTCACATAATTTGTTTATGTATTATTTGTAAAGCGAGGTATTTTTGTTTGCTTGTACTACTACTTTGCGAAATCTCCCAAATCCCACCAGGATGAAAACTGGTTATTGTATATTGTATATACGTGCAGATTTCTTCAGTTTAGGAGAGAGCCTTTAACAGTTATCGTTAACTGGTTTCTCTGTTACACGTTCTTACTTTGAAATTATTTTTCGGCTTTAGCTTCGCCACTTCGTGAATTAGCTTCCTGAATATTTAGGACCGAGTCAAAGCTTATTTAGACGCATGCTACTTTGTATTCAATAATTTAATTTCATTAGAACATTCATTTGTTCTACGTATACCGCAAGTAGAAACTATATGGTCTCTGTAATTGTATATTTTATGTAACCATCAGACTGGCATGTTAATGAACAGGTTTATTTTAAACCTTGATCTGAGTTTGTCTTTACGGTAATTTAGAACGTAAGATAAGACGAAGGGTCATATGTCTGTCTTCACAGTCTTGATAATTAGCAGTTGAAGTAGCGTAGAACTGCGTTTATTAATTTTATTCGAAATATTTTGTAGTCACATCCTAAGTATGTAATCATTATTTCTTGCTATTTCTTAAAAACAGTTATAAATATCACAAAATACCGTAAATTATCAAATAAAGGTATAACAATAATAATAATATAATAATAATAAAGGTATAACGCAACAATTGATTTGTTTTGTGTAAAAATTGAATTTTATTATGCTTCTTGGATTTCATAAACCACCAAAACAACTTTTCATTTGTGATTAAATTAGTTTTGAGATAAAAAAGAAACATTGTTACATAAGAATAACTCTTTCGAACTTTTCATTAATTTTCAGTAATAGTTTGCGATGTTTCCGTCTTGAAAGTATTGAACTTTCATTTAAGTAAGATATTATAATAAGTTTTTATTATTATTAATCATTTTATTAAGAGTAATGGGAAAAGCTAAACTCTTTTAATACTAGTTTTTATTTATTAGAAGTATTTGAAACTAGGGTAAACTTTCATGAAATCTGCCATTTTGTGCGCTAAGCTGAAAAATTTGACTATTATTACATTGACGAACAATATAAAAAGATTGAAGTGTACCTGGTTGTAACAAAAGCTTTCCGCCAAAAACAATTCTTAATAAAGTTAGAAAAAATTAGTATCTTTAGTGCAAGTAGTAATTACCACCCCAAACTATGAATTTCTGCCAACGTGTTGGTAGTTTTTCAAAGCCTTCGGCCAAGAAACGTGGTGGCCGCGAGTCCAGCTCATTTCGGACTCATCAACCTCATTTCGGACGTTCCATACAGAATGGAAGATAGCATCAGCAAGATGTAGCTGCAGGTGTGAAAAAAGGTAGAAGTCGGAAGGAGCAATGTCGGGGCTATAGGGTGGGTGTTGCAGAAGACACCCCATTCGACTACGTATTAAACCGGGTAATGCGGACACATGCGGAGTTGCATTATCTTCATGGAACATTACCTTTTTGCGCTTGAACTTATCAGGACTTAGCATTCTGTGTGTATTCTTTGAGAACATAGTAAATTCTGTAAAGGGTTCTTATCCTTACGTTCTAAGTCTTGAACTGGAACAGGGAGCGGAAGGTACGCTATGTTCTGATGTAACTGCTGGGCTGGAGAATAACTGCACGTGAAGGGATTTGGAATCCTCTTTTATTAATTCACTATTAATAACAAACCTCCCAATTCGGGAGAGATACAGAACGTAACAGACCACACTTTGGTCAAACTTAACAATCAAATAAATTTAAATGAATTAAAATAGAACTTAAATTAAACGTTGCTTCGCAGAGCAATTCGCGGAAGTTGGCCTCTACCGAAAAGGGTGCGTAGCAAGGTATACTAAATACTACCGCACTTTAATTTATTTTACAAAGCAATCACGTAGTAAGCACTATGGCTTATAAATTTAAACTGCTAGCTGGTCAGGCGAACGTTGAGCAGCGTGACCGTGATCTGAGGCAAAGCTCTCACACACCGAGAGGTTTCTACCTCTGTCTTAAATAGTGCTTGGCTGAACTTCAAAAATTAGCATAAGCTAAAAACGCGCGCTTCTTCTGACAGGAAGTTGAAGCAGAGAGGAGATAGAAAAGATTTAAATTAAAATAAACTTGGTTAGTTTAACTAAAACCTTACAAACTCAGTTCGTCGTTTTCCTTTGATAGCAGCGTCAACACGAACTAGCATCTCGCTGTACACCTTATTGTTCCAAGGTTTTACATTTTTCTAGATCCTCTTTGTGTATAATACCCCAGCAACCCCACCAGATAAAAAGTATGATCTTTTTGTTAGTCATATTGCGCTTTATGACGCTGCCGACGGGCTGATCGGGTGCAGACCAAGCCCCTTTTTGGCCTGTGTTATTGAATTAAAAATCCACTTTTAATCACAAGTGATGATAGGGTCCGTAGATTTCAGCTATTATTGTTTTTTGCACTAAGTCAGGCGGGATCTCTTTTGTTGAGAAATCATCAAAATATAAATAAGTTATTTTCGAGGATAAAAGCTTTTCCCATTAAGTACATTTTATATAGATCTCTACGACTTACGGTAATTTTCATTTGTAATTAAAAATTATAGCGGCCATTCCAAATTCTTAGTTAAGCTAAGTTGCTATGAACTAAAATTGTCAGTGCAATTGTATTATTTACAGTAAAACTATAAACATTTATCTGTAAATAATAGATTTAATAGGTTAGATTATATTGATAATAATCTTAAAAGGTATGTTCTCCCTTTTCCTGCATGTCATCGGGGTGTAACTGGGTGCAAACTCGACGCGTATTCGAAAGATCCAGGGTCCGAATCTCGGCAAAGGATGTAATTATTTTTCATGTAATGGCAATCTGTTATGCCTACGTACCTCAATGCATTATCTGAAATGATGATAACAAAACTTCTCATCCGTGTCACAGGCGAATTGTTTGAAAACTCACGGCGAAGCACAAGCGACCCTTTAAGCTAGTAATAAGCGGCATTCCACAGTTGAAATTGAGAAGGAAGAAATTATAGAAGCATTAATCCAAAAGGGATTTACTGTACACAATGTAGTGCAATTGACTAATTAATTAGGGAATTAATATAGAGAACCTTTATCCGTCGGTCAAGTGCAACTCCTCCCTACTGAAAATATTGAGGAGATATATAAATTAAAGAATTTCTCTCTATTTGTTATCAAAGTGGGAAAATAAATTATGTAAATAAAAGGTAAATAAAAATTTGATAACCCAATCTTTGTTAAAATAGTTTCGGTATCTTTAAATTTATTTTTTATTTAAACGTTTTATTTAAACGTTCAGCTATAGTGCCACTTGTATAATTGTGCTGTGCTTCTAAACCAGCCGAAAGCTCTGAAATCCAGGGATTATTCAAAATAATAATTCTGCAAAAAAGGCTGTTTTATTGCTATAAGCACTGAAATCAAACCTGAATTTCAGAACTTCATGGAAAATGAATTTTGTTCAAAACGCTTGCCATATCCTCGGTGAGGTCGTACAATTAACATATCACAAAGAGATCAAATTGGATTCAAAAATAATAGTTAAATTTACATTTTGCTCATTAAAGTAAATAATAATTATGTATGTAATTTTAATTCTGAAACTCTCTTTGTAAGTTTGAATACTATTTACATGTAGTGAAACTGGAAAGTAGCTTACTTAAATTGCATCATACATTTGCACGAAAAGATTATAAATTAAATCAAACTTTTGCTTAATCAGCCCCCAATAAAAACGTAGGGCTTCTGGAAAGTAGACAAGTTGGGATGAGAATAGCACTCAAAAATAAATGCTGACATTGTTTTGTAGGACTACTAAGGCGATTTTAAACTTGTCAGGCATTGAAAGGAAAGCTCTGTAAATGCTGCTTTATAGCGTTGATACACAGTCGGCAAGGAAGCAAAAAATACTTTGATTGTTTCATTCGCTTTTCTAACTCTATTTTTTAAAATTAGATTTATAATCTTTTGTTTAGCATTTCAGATTTTTATGTTAACAATACTATATTATTTGATTACGTTTCGTTTCGAAAAAAATAACTGAATTTCATCAATGTCACTGCAATAATTTTTTGATATATCCGCTTTTTAAACTATTGGATAGACTTTATACGTATATTACTCATAAAGCTAAGAATACAAATTCTATACAGCCAATACTTGAAACGAAAAAATAAGAGTAAGAAAACATACCCTTTTAAAGAATAACATTTTCGGAATTTTAACAAGATCGGTATTTGATGCCAAATTGAAAAGAACATTTACTGCCAAATCCTGTTTAACCTGGGGCGGATTAACCGGAGTTCGCATTAAAAAATGAAAGTAAAAATTATTATTGCAGAACAGTGAAAGAACTGCTTTTACAAACCACAGATAACTCAATTGTTTATGAAAAATACAAGAAAGAAATGAAAATTCTTGGGATAACCGCAGTGATAGAAGATGATATCATAGTATGTGGAATGTGTTTTTATTGTACCCAATCTGGAATATATAAACAGGATTAAAAAAATTCTAACTGACGATTTTTACTGCAATTCAAACTCGACCTAGTTTTTTGACCTAGATTTACTGTAAGTACTATTCTTTTATGTCATTTATAATTTAGTTGCTTTATTGCTACCGATATTAATTCTTTTATACTTACAGCACGTTCTTTTTGTTTAGAATATATATTTAATTTACATAATGAATTTTATCTGGGTTTTAAATCCTTGAAAGTACAAGTAAATCAATCGTTTTATTATTTTTCTATCAACTGTAATATAAGTTAAATCTCTTTCTTGTTTTTATTAACTGATGTCGGATTAACCATAATTAAGAGCCATAATAAATAATAGCCATAATTAAGAGCTAAATTAATTAATAGCCCTAATTAAGAGCCGGATTAGCCATAATTAACCATAATCATCGACCCTTATCTTAGTTCGGTAAATCGGGAACTGACTTATTTCCATTTAAACACTGAGTAGTCCCTTACATATTCGAAATACAGAGAAAGAAAGAAAGAAAGTAGTGAAGCACATTAGATAATTCATAAGTTCATTTAATATTGTTGTTTTCTTCGGGTTCTGGATTTTGAGTAATTGATGATAACACTTGACGAAGAACCAAAACACGATTTATTTAGCAAGTACGCAATGTTACACAAGACACGTTTACGTCTGTCAAAAAATAACCACAAACATGTTGAACCATTCAGCAACACAGCCTTCAGGCTATAATGGTGGAGACAGCTTCACGGTAAAATACTTAAGTACAGCTCCCGACTCGGTCGATCGCTCACAAGCTAATCTCTGAACTACTCTCCCCGTACGGGCAGGGTATATATAGCTTTAATCTACTTTCGAAAGAACCGCTAAGAATGCGTTCTAGAATTTTCTCGCTCCGTCTATGACATTTCGCCAATTTTGTCGTCAAATATCACCAAACGGGCCATTTCGCGCGTAATCTGCCAACCCTGTCGTTCCCTACCACTTTCTGGCAACCCAAAGCCCGCCGCTTAACTATCTCATCGGGCCGCCACTGAGCATTTCGCAACAATATATTCTCTATTGCTTAGAGACAAATATGTTTATAAAAATTATTCAAAAAAATTAAAATTATCCGTTTATCCATTTAATCAAAATTAAACAATTCTGTAGAAAAGGCAATTGTAGCAGGAAAAAAATCAGTTTTTTGCAAATGAAAAATCTGCTGAATTTTTATTAAATTATTCAAGGAATGCTTTTGCACTATGAATTCTAAGATTATGCAGCAATATCATGTCATGGGATTCGGTGATAAAGGATGCTAAAAACTAGTCAATTACCACGCATTTAATGGGATATAGGTTAGTAAGAAAGGTAGGAGCTATTTGTAGCAGGGTCAAGTAGAAACCTGTGGTTTTTAAAATTTTTTATTAGAATTTTTCCTGAACATGATTCTTATGACGGACTCTGTTACATAAGGATAGTCAATTCCCCTTCCCCCGAAACAAGAAGGGAGAGGTTGTGTGTAAGTGCCGCGCTTTAGCTAGTTAAGGAGAAGAAAAATATTTCGTAAATTTTGATTTAAGGTAAGTTAATTGACCTTTTTTCAAAATTGTTATATTTATTTATGTTGTCTATGTGTAAGTCTTATAATTTGCTTATTTTATATATGTATAAGTGTTAGAATGCTACTTTAAGTTTTAAATAATCGTAATATTTTTATTGATCAAGGAAAATGTCTGAAACCATACGATGGGGCAAGTTGTAAAATGTTGCAACTTGCCACGAGATCTTGATTCATGAACTTAGACTTTCTTTTTTAAATATTAATAGGCAAATTACTTTAATCTATCTAGTTTTCTTACCCCAAAATAAAAATTGACTTTTCACCCTCAACGATTACACCTCTCCTTAAGGCTTCACCCGAGAAGCAGTGTAATAGAAACTGATGCAAAAGGAAATCTACTATTCTAAGTGACACAACCGAAACAGAAGGTTTGAAAAGATAATTAATAAGAAACGAAAAAAGAAAAATAAAATAAAGGAAAGAGTTTAAAAAAAATCCAATCAAAAAGTAAAGAGACAAAATGGTTAAAGGATTTGGAATTCAGATACAGATCCTGAAACATAACAGTACTTGTCGTTAACTTCGAAAGATGCCAACAGTGATTCTGGGGACGAAGAATGGGCGCAATGATTAATTGGTTTGCAAAAGTAGGAACACGTTAAATGTGTGAGAGGAAACAACTTGTTTGTGTTAACTACAGCTTTGATGAAGACTGGCTTTTATGTTGATCGGTTAAATAATTTTATTTTTGTTTTACTATAAACCTTCTGGTATCATTTATTGTCAGTATATCAAATAATAATAATTACCAAATCTTTTAAAAAACTATTGTCGATTTTATTTTATTGCTTGAGACGAATAGTTTGGTAAAATATTTCTTGTGCTAAAATCAACAAAATTGCCGAATGTTTTTTTCGTGCGTATGAGGAATGAATAGTTATACTATAAAAACAGAGTTAGAATCAAAAATCTTAAATGCATTTAAAAATATAAATATTTTTCTAAACATTTTTACAACC
>KK117020.1:0-46557 GCA_000611955.2 Stegodyphus mimosarum
TTGAAGATGTGTGTAGTGATTTTACAGGTGATATATTTATTTTAGAGTTCGATTTTCGCGTGGATCCGAATTATTCTTAGTTTATGGACATGAGTGTAATATGAGAGATGGCTGGTTATTACCGGATGACAGTAATCAATTTTTGTCAACTTGTAGTTTAAGGCAAAAACCTTAAGAGTTTTATTAAATAGTGCTTACAACTGGATTAAAAATGTGGAATTTAACAAATAAATGCTGTTCTTTTTTATGTTTTGAATGTTTAGATGAAATCGTTTTGTTTCATTTGCTTTCTGTCTTAAATGTAGTGATAATATAATGCTGAAATTTGTGTCTGGTATTTGTCAGTATGTGAGTAGTCATGGCCGAGCGTCGCACTAGATATTCATGAAGATGAAGGGTAGTTGAAGAATTCAAGTCGTAATTGATACTTAGGGTTTAATGAAATAAAATCTGTAAAAAAACTGAAGAGCTTGAAAAGTTTATATCTTATTTTCAGAGTGCTGAAAACATTTATTTTTTTCAATATTAATTAGTCCTTAGCAAATCATGTAGTATTTATTAAAACGAAAATAATAATTTATAATAAGAATCTGCAACATTGTTAATCACTTTAAGAATTCTGAACTTATGTTCAAAACTTTCCTGCAGTTTGGTGGAAATGGACAGATGTCCAATTTCTCTCACGAAGAACTGCATTTGTTTCAATATGTATGTATGGAATTAAAACAAATATTCAGTTAATTCTTCTGTTATACTATAAAGTATTTCTCCCGCCTTCTTAACATGCCTTCGTGGTGTAATGGTCAGGATGCTCGGCGCGTATTCGAGAAGTCCGTGGTTCGAGTCCCGGCGAAGGCATTGCTCATTTCTTCAGCTTCCTGACATTGAAAATAACCTAATAATTCTACAGTGGCGACCAAACTAAAAACGATGGATGATGATTCTCCATCACCAAGATTTAGCAACTGGGTCCCCTAGTTCCCAGTCGCCCTTTGAAAGGGGGAGTATATAAGGTATTTCTCTCGCCTTCTTAACATGCCTTCGTGGTGTAATGGTCAGCATGCTCGGCGCGTATTCGAGAGATCCGTGATTCGAGTCCCGGCCGTGTGCATTTTCCATCTCTCTTGTTACGAAATTACCTAATGTCTCTACAATACTTACAACAAAATATCTTTACTTCTTGTAACAGTCGTCACTCATAATAACATAATAACTCTTTTTACTTCCTCATCCGAAGTAAAAGAAGTGTTGCAATTGTTATTGTAGTATTGTAAACCTGCTCTTGCGAGTTTGCTTTAGAAAACTTCTTTTTGAAATGTTTATCTCACAAATAAAAGTAAATGAAAAATAAAATAAAATGCTGTTTGAAAACCCGCTTTTTACTTCCTTATATGAAGTAAAGGAAGTATTATAATCGCAAAAAAAATTCGGCCATTATATTTCAACGAAAATATCCATTTTGAGCGCTCCCGAATCGATTTAGACGATTTTTTTGCTTGATTGCTCTACTTATGGACTCTATTTTGCAAAATAGATTGAAAATAGATTTAAAATGGATTCAAAAGGGATTTTTTTCGGGATGTCTGTACAGTGTGCGTGTGTACATACGTATGTATGTATGGATGCATGTATCTCGCAAAATTCAAAAAAGATTAGTCGTAAAACATTGAAATTTTGTATATGGGACAGCTATAAAGAGTGGTTGTTAAATTCTTTTTTTATTGCCATCGGCATCAACAAACGTATATACCAGCCCTCTTACCCGGCTCCGTGAGCTCTGTTTTTTATTCTTATATGTTGCTAAATTTCGCACTTCATGTTTTAAAAGTGATTGAGTTATGTTTTTCTTATCTTCCGGTTAAGGTTTTCTTTCTGTCAGTTAATCTGGCTGCAATACTTGTAGATTTAATCAATAATTTCAAACTGTAAGTCATGCTAGCCTGACATGTCGGCTACTTGTTTACAATTGAAAATCTTAGTAGTGTAAGTGAATCAAGTCAGTCGATACACCAACTTCAGTACCTTCTTGCACATAGGACCAAACGGCAACTTAATTTTTTTTCATTGAAAATTTTGTCTTTCTGCGCATTGGACGAATTGCTTGTTTTTGCGTAGAATTTTAATTGAAATTTTTTTTTCTGTATTTTAAAATGTTTAATGAATTTTTCTGAGTTTTTATGCATTTTTGCCTTGCCGATAAGTGAGAACTGAATTGATTGAATGAGAAATATATCTCTAGTGAAATTTGAGGAAATAAGTTTAAATGAAGTGCAGCAAAAAACGTGTATAATTTAATAGGTAGTACAAGGAAGTCATACGGTGTCCACATCAAATGTATTAACGTAAAATGCGAATGTGGAAAGATGTACGTGTTTTTTGCTGTGCTAATATTCATGAATTTGATGTGAAGGGGCGCAAAATCCTAGGCTCCGTAATGGACATTTGCTCATTAATTTGCCGAATTATTAACCTTCCTTTCTAAATATAAAAATCATTTAGATCTTGTCACCAACACTGGCATAAGGTGAAAAATTCGGAGTCCCGTGTAAATTTCCGCAAATATTTCTTATTAGCAATAAGATAAACGTAAAACTTCCGTAATGTGTGCAATGGTTTATTAAGTCTTTCCATTATTATTGGTGGAACATGAAAATTTTTTCATGTACGTAATTTTTCATTAAATATTTTTCTCGTTATTAATGTAATAGTACAAATTCTGAATGTTGTGTAATTGTTTGCAGAAGTTCAGTGAAAGGTAAAAAACACACAAATCTAGGTCTTTTGACTTTATTGTAAGAAAACATTTACAACAGGCAGGAGAACACATACGATAAAGTAATATTTCTTCAGCAGCTGACATGTTGAAATAATGAAAGAACAAGCTATCATACAATCGTTCCATGTCAAAAATTTCTATTGATATACAACCCAGCGTACGGAGACGATATTAATTTGAAAACGACACTAAATTTTACAGATTTCTACCATTAATGACACCAACTATGCCTGACAAAACTTCAAAATGGATGGATGCACAAAGGCAACTGCGATTGAGATTCACAACTTTTTATTAACTACTCTCTAAACCCACATCTTATTTTATTCAAGATCTACTCACAAAAATGATGCTTTAATTTTTGACGAGACCGCTGTATTCAAAATTTTTCTCAGCGGGATTTAAAATACAATTAAAACTCTTATTTATTTGATTTCTTTATTCATTTATTAACTTCCTTAGCAAACTTCTGAGAAGAGTTTGTTTTGAATAAGGTTTTCTAGGCATTTCGAAAAATAATTATAGTCTGAGTAGATCTTGTAGTATATATGTAGGTCTAGTTGTCCTAAACATTAAGATAATACGATTGTCAGTTTTGAAAAGCTTTCTATTCTCATTACTTTTTAAAATATTTTTTATGGTTTAACATTTGTAATTAGGTTAAAACATTAATGCAGCAAAAATATTTAAGATTAAACTATGTTCAAAAGGAGAGAAGTAACATAAAATGAAGTAATGCATTTAGGTATGATATTAACCATTTTCAATTGGTTCCACTGCGCAAATGTGTTCGTTTCCGAACATCGCAATCATGTTCAGATACATTCCATTAATATCACAAATTCATTAAAAACGATTTTAAGTTCTAACAATGACAAGAAATGTGTTATCACAGTTTAAAAAACGAAAGAGCTCTTAAATGCAAAAGTTGCATAATTGACAAACTGTTTTGACATTGAGGCCAACTAGAAAGGTTCAGTTTGTTTCGAGAAACAAAATACAGTTTACCACCTTCAGGAAGAAACGTTTTCGCGCATGTGTGTTCCGTTGCTACGTAAACAATTTCTTTCTTTTCTCACTCTCTTTTATGATGCCAAAAACCTTTTTAGCAGAGTGATTTTGAAATTTTAGGACCATTACATCTTAGCTGCCATGGTTATAAAATCCACTCGTTTGGAAAGTATTATCACTACATAAATAATTAGCCCAAGCAGTTTCGCACTTAACCAGGTCTCAGAATATTGCCATTCCACGAAACGTAAAATGTTCAATTTATTTTTCTAATTTAATAAATCTGCAGTTGCCAAACAAATGGAGCGATTTCAAAGTAAACATTTATTCATAAATAATTTAATTTTTTTTTATTTTTTAACAATAGATCTAATTGCTAATCATTAAAATGTACTCAGCGTTATGGAATCATTCCATTTTCCTTTTGTTCCTTTTCGTATATAATTGGAGGCAGTTGCTTTTTTTGTATTGTACAGCGAATGAACGAATATGTTGTCAGGACTGAGTGTTCGGTGCATATTCTTGGCAAACATCTTCGATAAAACTTTAAGTCCTGATCTTGAACAGAGAGCTGAATGCAGCTATGTTCTGTGGTAGAAAACTGTGGTTAAGTGGTAGAAGACCTGCACTTCAGAAGGATTTAAAATCCTCTTTTATTAAACCACAATTATATACAGCCACTTCCCAACTCGGGAGGGATACAGAAAATAATGACCGCACTTGGGTCTAAACTGAACAATCAAATAATTTAAACTAAAATTAAATACAAATTAAGTAGTCGTTGCTCACAGAGCTATGAACGCGAGGTTGGCCTCTATGCTAAAGGGTGCGTAGCAAGATTTAACTAATACTAACGCACTTAGATTTACTTCAATAAGTAATAGCGTAACAGCGTAAAGGCTTAGAATTTAAATACTAGCTGGTCAAGCGGACGTCGAATAGAGTAGCAGAGGTCTGAGACTTAAAGCTCTCTCACACTGAGAGGTTCCTACCTACCGTTTAAATAGCAACTTGGCTCAACTTCAAATTAGCATAAAGCTGTAACGCGCTTTTATTCTAACGGGAAGTTGAAATAAGAACAGATAGAAAAAGTCAAATTAAAATAAAACTTTGTTAGTTTAAACTAAAACCTTACAATGTACGAACAAAATAATTTTCTTCACGAAGGTAGATCGCAATTTGTTTCTCGAAACATATTACGCAGTTTTTTAATTAATACCTGATAAAACTGTGTTTTATCAGTAACTGAAAGATTTATTTAAGAAACTTTCAAATTTGTAAAAAAAGCGAGACTTAGGCAATGAAATTCAATTGATTTCAAAAAATATAAAACAGTATTTTAAGAAACTTTATAAAGCACATTAAGTATTTTAAGTGACTAATAATCCCACATAGCACGATCTGTTAGCTTTAAAGAAATGATTAGCCTTACGATGGCCTGCAGTTTAAATAAACTAGCAACATCAGTTTCAAGCAATTATCTTATGTTAATTTTAGTAATGCAAATGTTATACGGAAAACGGCTAATAATCTAACAGAAATCATTTAGGAACATCTCAATTGCAGTTGCTAAAAGTCTATACTTTGATTTTTGCTTTACAGCGTATAACCAGATTTACTTACATGTTGAAAGATTTCATATTCATGTTTAGACATACAGATCGCTTCAGTGCAACACAGACAAATACATCAATCAATTATTCAAGCTGATTCTCGCTGACATCAAGTGATTCATAAAATTAAATTAATATGAATTTTTATTTACAACATTTTGCGAATTCAATAGAAAACAAAATCTAAATTTTTCCTAAAATGTGTCTCATTTTACAATCTTAGAATTACGTATTAACGTGCAATACAAAAATACTTCGTATAATTTTCAATTAATTACAATTGTTAAAGTTTATTGCAGTGCACTGAGTGTTGCTGTATTCTGCATTACATTTTAAATGTCATTTATCTTGATTTTATGATATAGAATTTTATGTTTATTTTTTAAAAATATATTTTATCTTTAATTCATATTCTTTAGCTGAAGACAATATCAAAAATCTTTCATTTTCTTTACGAAGAATGATATTTCTTATTACAATTTTCTTAATTGTATAGTTATGTTTAATTTCTTACTTATCGTTTAAATACACGCTTTGAAGTTTCGAGATACAAATCATGTTGAAGTGAAATTCGCATTTTATTCAGCACTTTAAAAACAATTTCTTAATTCACGCAGGCTAAACAATTGGCTTAAGACAGGAAAAGGAGTTTCTGTTTAATGGAAACAATGCTTTATAATCAAATGTTTTTCTTTTCAGTTGGTCATTCAGAATATCAATATTATTTATTTACCAAAAAGGTTTAGCTCTATTTACCTCGTGATATCAGGTCTAGTTATAATTTTAATTTATTGCCCATGGTAAATATTAAGAAAATTATCTGAAGTTTTTTTCCAAAACAGTTACGGATCAGCATTCAAAAACGCAACCTTGCTGTTCAAAAATATGCAATTAAATTACTTCTGCAAATAAAGGTGCTCATTTTTCATAATTTAAAACTATAATTTATCTCCACGAATTATTGCCAAAACTTTAATTCTAAAATATTAAATAGATGTAGAGCAAAATAATATCAAATCAACTCTTCCGTTTTAATGATTAACTCTTCAAATTGTGATTGGTTTTAATATTTGAAAACAACGTAACATTTACTTTTAGCATTTTAGTAAATCTTAGGAGATAGTTATAATTATAAATTATAAACACAAATTTGCAAAGATAAATGTTAACGCAGAATACCGCAAAAGTTTATATTTGAATTATATCGGTACAATGTGATATATAAAAAATGATGTACAACATGTTGACGAAACATTTGTATAGAAATTGCTGGTAGTGTTATACGCTATGAATTAAGGGAAATAAATTTTAAACATTATTAAAGGAATTCGAAGAAATGTTTCCAACTTCATACTGCTTATTTGAGAGTTTTCAAGTAAAAAATTACAAATCAAAGAAAAGCAATTAAAGTTTAAAAAATTGTTATCGAAATATAAAATTTAAACTTTGGTTTAATATTTATCCTCTCGCAAACACTGCAGAATATTTAAGAAGTTTCTTTTCAGAAATTTAATTAACATTCATTTCAGTCATTTCATGGTCAAATCAAGCTTTCGAATTCTTCCAAATCATTGCGTTCGGCAAACGAAATGATTCTTCTCATTTTCTATTCTAATTTCAAAAGCCAATTTTGTGAACTAGTCTGAATTACTACTGTAGAACTTCCTTTGATTCCGAAGCTATGTACAGCAACAAATCATGTTCTATTTAGTAATAGAAGACGAAAGGATACAAAGTCATCTTATAGATCAACACGTTTCCAGAAACAAAAGATTTCTTCCAAAAAACAAAAACATTCTTCCAAAATTGAACAATTAACTAATACGATACACACGCATAAGATCTAAATACTTTGATTGAACGAATCGCTTTCAAACAGTGTCATTTTGTCGCCATTTGTATAGCACAAAGTTTATAACAATTATTACCACTCTTTTTGCTTTAAACTGGCATAAAATCGCACGCTTAAGTCATAAATTATAAATTTCTCCAATTTTTTATCACAGAATTCCAAATAAAAAGTAATGTTATAAATAACAAATAATTTTCAACATATAGGATTTATCATTACCATTAATATCCTATGCAAAGATATTTTTATTAAAAAATAGCCCTTTATATTTAAATTTTAAAAAGAAAATTACTTTTAAAATCATACTTTCTGTTTGTATATCAAACAAAATTCTGTATGTCACACATATATTTTGAACTAAGAAAAACTAGTTGCATATGTTCTAGCGTCAAAATATGATGTCCAATTTGACTAGATAATCTTATTTTATTCTAGATAATTCTACGAAATCCCATTCAGTCGATAAGCAGTCATAATTTTAAACATTCTAAAATTACCTAGATAAAAATATAAACATAAAAAATTGAAAGAAATGAAGAAAAGAAATACTGACCTTAAACATAAATCTTACAGCAAAGGAGGGAACCACAAAAGCATATTTACAAACGGTAAACTAAATATTTCGCCCGAAAATGAAAATTTTTAAAATTATATGCATGCATACATTTGCATGTGTTTCTCCCAAACTCACATTCAGATAGACGAAAGTCTCATATAATATTGCCAGATATGTAGAGCGAAATTCGCCCAGTCAGAACAATCATGAACTGAAAATAATCAATCACAGTTTGAAATGGAGTTAGTTATTCATTTTAACATGATGGCATACCTCAGTTAAATACATCAAAGTTACATAAATTTGTTACATTTGTAAGATGCATAACCTAAACTTGTCCAAGAGACAGACAAAAATATTTATATTTGTACATTAACAAAAGAAACAAGATTAAATGCACAGATAAGTTAAAATTACCAATATATAAAATTCATCCTGTAACTGATGAAGGAATATCTCTGAGACTTCGGAACAGTAGTAATATAGTATCCTGTTAACTGAATATTTAATGTCTTTTAAGTGACATCACTTCTGCGCTGAGATAATTCTTACACAATAAAATACAAAGTTACAAAACGTTTACACGGACACGCACACAAAATAATTTCTTCAGAATGTTCTTCAGGGAGAGAGAAAAAACAGGAAATTATTTTGAGCGCAGAAGCTTTTTTTCCTACTTTCCTCACAAAGATGATACACAAACATAATTTGACTGGTCTGCTGGAGTCTTTAACTATTAGATATTTTAAGCAATCAGAAAAGAGGTTTTAATTAGCTTAACTTTTAATTAGAACCTCTTGCACGAAAATATTACTAAGTATGCAAAAATAAATATTCGCTATTAAATTTTATTCTTCAAAATTTTTTTAGTATATTATTACTTCGATAGCTACATTAAAAAAATTCAGAAACTGCTGAAATATTCCAAGAAAACTTAAAAGTATTCATTTAGATAAATTACTTTTCCGAACTTGTAATATCGTTTGAACTTACTGTTACAATTCATCAATCCATTTCACAGAAAATGAGAATAAAATATACAAGAAAGTAAAAAACTCGAAACCACAGATTTTTTTTCCGTTTCTATTTTTTAAAGCTATTACTTAAAATAAATGTTATTTAACTTTGAAAGAATTTATATTTATTTATTTCATCTGGTTTTAGTGCCACAAATATTTTTACAATACCAACTAAATTAAATTTCTTTGGACTGGGATAGTAGAAAACAATAATTATATACAAAAATATATACTTTTATTCAATTTTCTAAACATAATAAAAATCCATGAATATTCGAGGCACAAAATTAATAAGTAATACCCATTCTTCGTTTCAAAAAACGTGTTTCGTGGAGCACTTTTGATTATATTCTAAACCCCACTTTAAATAATTCGAAAGTTAAATGAAATTTAAGTAATTTTATTTAATGTCTCGAACAAGGAACACTATTTCATTTGTTTCATAAAGGAACACTATTTCATTTGTTGCTTCATTCATTTCTTTAAATTTATGTTTCTTATTTACAATACAAAATTGTATATGACTTTTGTCAAGAGAATCAGTGATTTTAATTTTATTAAAAAGAAGTAGACCCGTTACTTACGTAAACTTAATTTGGGCATGAATGATAAGATGGAGCCAAAATAGTAGATAATAGAAAAATACGATAAGTTTTCACAAGTTTTGTGATATAACAGAACGGAAAACATTTTCCTGTTGAAAGAGAATATCTTTTCAAATTAACATTCTAAAATAAAAAGGAACATTTCGAGGCTATAATCAAAACAAAATGTTAAAACAGAATTTCTGTCTCAGAAGAACTGAAAGATACTAGAATTTAAATTAAATCAAATTAAGTGTGATTAAACTTGTTAAATAATTGTGAGAGATATTTAATATCAGAATTTAAATTTTTTTATAGCAGAATTTAAAATTTTACACATTTCTATCGGAAAAACCAACTTCTATACGCAACTTAGCTTCAGATGTTAAGAAACCTATTAGTTGCTTTAGAACATTTAGTTATGTTTATGCACATTTGTTTCCTAAAGATGTAAAATTATAGTTGTGGCTGAACAAAAGACATAAAACTATGGCAAGGTTAAACTTTGGATATTTCAGATAACTTGCAATGGCATACAAATATCTCTTTCACGTTGAATGTATTTATAAACCATTAAAATTCGGATTTAAACAAATCCAATGTATCCCAAAAATTGTTTAATCAGAATATAACAAAATATTACTCTCTGAAAATTGAGCAAGGTTTAACAGCGCTAATGCACATTTGAAAGTGTTCTCTCTATATAAACTATTAAGTAAATACCGATTCCTCGAGAAATATATCCTCAATTTAATACAGACAGGATTTCAACCTGATGTAAGCAACATAATGCCAAATTAAACGAAGACTTGCACTTCATTCGGTCGGGTAAATAACAGAACATAATATATACATGTGAAATTAATTATTAGATGCAGAATATTTTAGATTTGAAATATTCATCTTGAAGCTAGAAGAAAGGAGTACTGCGTTATTGATCAACATGTCTTAAGAGTTCCAGGAGCATTACTGTGCACCTTTCGATTTGTAAATGATACTAAGACATTTCAAATATTTTAACAATACGGAGCAAAGCATCTGCTACTTCCTCTTCATATTAAAGCGAAAAAACTATTTTATTTAAGCCTGCGTAATGGGTAAATAAGCAGTTACATTGTTCGGCTAATTTTATTTTACTTTTTTCCTACATTGTTAGCATTTTATGAGTGATTTCTATGGCCAAAAAATTCTCATTTTTAATAGAATCAATCACCCAAATATTCAGAGTTCATGAACTCATATATTCAGAGTTAATGAACGAAATAGTAAGTACCATGCTGGATAATTATCAATACATACCATACAAAAATGGTTTTGTTGGCAAGATATTAACAAAAGGGTGATTCTCATTCCCTTGTTAAGTATGCTTAGCTTATTTATAATATAAAATTCTACAAAACAGAAATTTCTTCCTTCGGTAGATCGCCTAAAAGAAAGTGCATTCTCTTTACAAAAGAATAAATTTAAAAAAGTAACTTTGAAACGTTTATTTCTGTTAATGAAGTAAATAAATAATTTTTAGTATTCCTTCGAATGAAGCAGGTAAATACGAAATATAGTAAAATCCGCATATTATTTATTTTATCCCCTTCCATTTCGAAACGATCAAAGGAACATGAAATAATTTCCCTTGTAAAAACTATACAACAATATCTTGGGCACCACTCTCAAACTATAAATCTGAGATTCCCCCCCTCCCCTTTTTTTAACTTACATGCACTTTTTTTTATATTCTTTTGTATTCCAACTACGGCGAAAGAGAAGCACATGGTTCAAAATGAATAATGAATGTATAAGAATTATTGTGTAGAAATCATAACCGGGCATTTCCCCCCCCCCGAAACCAAGTTTTTTGCCGATTATTCTAAACACTTTGTTTTAAACAATGATTTTGTAGATTCGTGTTTTTGGCATACTGCTAGTGGTATAAAAAATTATCTTCTTATATTCCAATAATTAAAGGACATACAGAAACTCATCTTAACAAAAAAATAATACACATGTTTAATTTTTCTTACATTTTATCACTATTGTCCTTTCTTAATAGATTTGTGAGTTAATTTAAGAAAGAAATTCTCATTTCATTAACCAAATTGAATTTTAATCAGAAATAATTAAAGTACTTCATTCCTCATGAAGATCTGATAGGAGTTAAAAAATAAATACCTTTCAGAATGTGATAGTAAATACTTATAAGAAAACAAAAGACTTATTACTCATTTTGGCTCCATTTTAAAGAAAAATCATAAATTAATAAACTTGGGTTAAAAGAAACCCATTAGCAATTGCTTTCAAATAACTAGACTTTAGAAAGCGAAGATTCGCTTTCAATAACTACAGATAGATATATTTGTATAATATATACGTCACATATATAGATAGCATTCAATTTATCTCAGTATAAAAGCAGATATCAATTTATTGCAAGCGCTGAACGAGTGAGAGAAGTTTCTATAGCAGGCGAGGATGACCCAAAACGGTTACATTCGAGTCATTCTCGCAACTTTTCAGAGTTAGGGAAGTCGAGATGCTCCCTTTAGGTGCACATCAACAAATGAACAACGTGAAACAATATCACAAGAAAAGAAATTGAATTTCTTGGGTCACCTGCCTAAAGATTCAAAATATGAAGGACATTTCTTATCTGTAAAACGATAGCGATCGCCTTTTCCTGTGCGTATTCTGGCACTGAACGAATTCCAATGCTTAGTAACTACAACTTTCTGACACGTATAATATTTATTAGAGAAAAAAAATGGCATCAAATCTAAAATTAATTTAATTCTTTTTAACTTCTTACGTATTTTTCACCCCTTATGTGTATCTAACTTTCATTGTAAATTATTATTTCACTTTATAGTTCTATTAAAATATTGCTTATAATTAAATCGTCGTTATATGCCAGAACATACTATATGTTTAAACATACTTATTAAAGAGAAACACTCTTAAATAAAATATTCTGTAATTCAACGGTCAAAAATCAAGATTTAAACTTAATAAATTTTCTATCTTAAAACAGCTGTTGAAATTCTTATAGTGGCGATTTCAGAAGTATTTAGAGAAGGATATTCTCTAAAAAAATGGAAACTGCCATTATACAGAATTCCTGAACTTTATTAAAATATATTCTTAATCAAACGTTTAAAAATTCAAAGTATTACTCAATACAGCACTTTTTGCTTATTTTTATAGTATAATTATATAACTCCCACTTAACTATGAAAATCTCACATTTTGTACTAATAACTTCTTTTCTAGAAAAACTGCTAATTTAACAAATTGGTTAATTATATTTTTCTATAAGCTCCAATTTAGTTAGTAAAACCTGTAGTTCTCCTTTCCAGAACACGAATATTACGTTTTTTTAATATTAACGTAGACAACAAAATACGACCATATAGTACTTCATTATTTTAGTATCTGACGAAATGGTGCTTTTTCCAGAACCCTATACATTTACACAAAAGGTGACGTTTTAGAACAATCTCTGGTTTTCCAAACTTTGACACCAAATTCACAAAATACTGAGTATAATCATTTGTAAGATAAATAATTTGCTTGACGAAAAGAAAATTATCGGATATAAAAGAATAAATGTGTTAAACATTACTTTCATTTTGTATGGCATAAAACATTAGATTAGCAGTAAGGGAATATTTCAAGCAATATTATTTCACGTTGTTTCCGATTAAACCTCCAAATCTCGTGTTTAATGAGAACAAGTGACAAAAAAGCACATACACTTTTCACATATTTGTACAAAAGAACGACGTACTGCATAGTTGACGGCAAATTGCTTGCCAGTGATGGATGTAACGTGACATCAGATACGAAGGATCAGAAAAGATATCAGTTACATAGAAAGAATATTAAATGACTCATAGTTTAGCGGCCAGCATACCAAATAGTCTTCCCAGCAGTGGCGATCCAACTTGAGTTGAAGGGTGTGGGAATCACAATGCATAGACCATTTCACAAGAATATATCTAATTGCTGACTTTGAAATACGAATGTCTCCTTATGGGCATACAGTCTGGAGCAATACCAGGGACAAAGTTCGGTGATTATATTCAAAAGTTATCACTTCCTTCAGAATTTTTTTAAAGTTTGAATTCCACCAAGAAGCTATTCATTACAAACGTCTTTCTTGCTTTTGTCTCGGCTGTTTTTATGCTGGGTATGAAACTTAAATATTTCACACACGAGGACACTGTTTTTTGTCCTTCAAAAGATCTTTGGAATATATTGGTACGGAAGAAAGTTCATAAAATATTAAAAAAAATTGCCTGAAATATTTTTTGGAAAAATTGACCGATGTACTGATCGTTTAGTAATATGCTACAATCAGTTTCAGTTTCTCGTGCGCTTGAAAACCGCCATCTTGGGCGGTGATAGAAAATCGAACTGTCCTCAAGAAAATAGCAGCAAACACTTAATATTACTTTTTCATTCGCGCATTTTGCGGTTTCACAAAAACATCAATGCTACAACCACAGGAGACAAAAGAAACTGTGCGCGGAAAAAAAAAGAAAAATAAAAGCATGTTGTTGCCCTTTCCTGGCAAGAGAAAGGACTGTTTCTGATCGGAACTGTTTAACAACCAAGAAATGATGATACATACGCACATGAAACATTACTACACACAACATATTTTGCCGCGAGTCCACATTGTTATCATTTCTTATCCATCGGGTCAACGGTATTCTTTTTCAACTATAAGTAGATTTTCTTGACTTTATCTACAGGCTTATTGTCTGCTGAGCTGTTGGCTGTCTTGCTATTCTTGCTGTTCGTGTTGGGGACGTTGAGGACCAGATTAATGGGTTTGTTATTTCTTGAAAGGTAGGGATCCAGGTGAGGGTCCATCCGAACATTATGTTGAGGTTCCAGGTATGGTCCTTCATCATAAGGAGATTCCATTTCCTCGTTCCTACACCTGCGACTGAAAATATAACCACTGATAAAGCCTACAACTAAGGAAGAGACGATACTGGAGGTGACTGCAATCGCTAAAGTTTCGGCAGTGTAAATGAGGTGGTAATCTCTGGATGCGTCTGGGGTATCCGGGCTCACTGCAAAAAGAATAATAAAATAAATGTTTATAAGCGTAGTTTAAATATAATAGAATGGCAAGAAAAGGATATACTAACTGCTTTCAGAAAATAAAAATTGTATACTAAGCATTAACCAGAATTTCACAGAATCTATTCCAAATGACCTTCTAATACACTCACGTTTGTGAAAATTGCAACACCAAGAAGGAATCGTCATAATTGAATGCAATTTAATACACAGTTGAGTGGTAGTGGTACAAATAAATGATTAAATGTTCAAAGGAAACAAACAAGAACAAGAGATCAGAATCAGTATTTTGTGTGGCCACCACGCGCCGCAATAAGTGCTGCTACACGACGTGGCATGGAGTCAAACAAAGTTTGAATGTCTGACTGAGGAAGAGCATTCCATATCGTTTGTACGCGTACCCAAAGTTCGTCTGCAGACGCAACAGGACGAGGATCACGAGCAAGACGCCGACCAATGACATCCCACACATGTTCAATTGGCGACATATCCGGGGAACACGCAGGCCAAGGAAGAAGCTGTACCTGCTGCGCTGCAAAGAAGGATTTAACAATCCGAGCAGTATGAGGGCGGGCATTGTCCTGTTGAAATACAGCGCCTGGCAAGCTTTGAAGGAAGGGAACAGCTTCGGGCTGTAGAACTTCACGGATATACCGGTTGCTGTTCAGATTGCCCACAATTCGTAGCAATTGAGATCGTCTATGATATGCTATGGCGCCCCAGACCATAACTCCGGGTGTTCGTCCACTGTGGCGTTCGATAATGCACTCCGGAAGGTGGCGTTCACCGGCATAGCGTCTGACACGAATGCGGCCATCATGGTACCACAAATTAAAGCGGGATTCGTCAGAAAACACGACATGCTGCCAATCAGCACGCCAGTCTCTATGCTGATTGGCCCATTGTAGCCGCAGGCGGCGATGGTCGTGCGTTAGGGGGATCCTGTATAAAGGAGTCCGTGCGCGCAGTCCACACTGCAGCAGACGTCTACGAATTGATGAAGCACACAATGAAACACCTGTAGCTATTGACCACAGTGCTGCCAATTGTCTAGAGGAAGCTGTACGGTCCGTCCGCGCCATGCGGACCAGGTGTCTATCATCGCGAGCTGACGTCACATTTCGGGGTCCACTCCCGGATTTCCGAGTTGTCCGACACTCGTCCGTCCACTGCTTCCAAACGCGCATCACTGTGCTGCTGTTACGCTGCACACGAGAGGCTACTGCACGATACGACAATCCAGCTTCACGAAGGCCGATGATTCTCCCTCGTTCAAACTCTGTAAGTTGTTCAAATCTCGCTCTCTTTCGTCGACGAGGCATAAGTACAGATTGAGTTAACGTTTACCACTAGCAGATAACCACCGATAACCATACACGCCTCGCTACAGCCGTCTATTTATTCGGATCCATCAGCCGTTCAGAGGGCGCTGCTCAGAATACGCATGCGCTACGGATTTGCAATTCTAATCATTTGCATATCATGCGCTACTTTGCATTTCCTGAAAATTTCAGCTCACTCGCTCACTCGCATGGTGTTGCAATTTTCACAAACGTGAGTGTATATAGTACCCCAATAGCTAATGTTTATTAATGGGAGATCAGTTTCAGGTTTAAAATGATGGACCGTTTCTTCCAGTAATTTTCGTGTCTTGAAGTACTATTTTACTTCACTCTACTTTACTTCTACTTCATGGATGAAAGTCAAACAGCATGAAATACGGACTCCACAAAAATCAGTCAACATTATCCAATTTCTGGAAACGTCGATGAATCCCTAAGATCCTTGACTCAAGGACAACATGAAGCTATTACTTTGAAAAAAAAATACAAAGCATTTCCTTAAGCCAGCGACTAATAAACTTCAGTTTATTTGACATCATTGGCAAAGGATTTTTAAACCTAATTTTAAAATATGAAAGTATAAGACATAAAATTTAAATAACCCAATTGGATGAGTTCTTCATACTTCCGATAGAAGTTTTAAGAATTATCATTGTTTGAGTCTGGAAGCGCTTTTACTTAAGCGGTGAGTTTACTTTTCATTATTTGTTAACGTTTATTCAATAACATTTCCTCGAAGTTTACGCTTTTAATTGATAAACAAATTCTTCAAACTAGTCGTTCTAAGTTTAGAGTTTGGCCAACTACACATAATCAATATTTGAATCAGACTAATGAATATAACTTCCCTAATTCATATGTTTCTTATCAAGATTTTTTAAAATATAACCCTGAGTAGTATTTTGACATATCTACACCGAAAACATCGGAGGAAATTTTGTTTTTACAATACTTTTACTACAAAAAACTGCTTTTTCTTAAACTTTTATTTCTGTCCCCGTAATAAAGAATAAATAATTTATTGGATTTTCTGCGCAGTTTTATACATTTTTGGTAATTACCATATCCATATTTTTAATAGAAAATCTGGAACTATAGAACAAACAATGAAATCTGATATTAATGGGGATTATAAAAATTACCAAGTATATAAAATGAAAAAAGAAATATTAATCACTTAATAGCTTCAATTTCTAAAATATTAAAAAGTATCGTTTAGATAAATTTAAACAAAGATATTTATTTAAAAAAATCAAAATTCATATACACTCACAACTTTTTGTAATATTATTCTTTACTATAAAGTGTTTTTGTAAAGTACCTTTCTTTCCTCTCTTTAAAATTACTTATACATAAACTTATATGTTTGCCATTGCTCTAGGAAAAATTTTCATAATCATTATAATTTAAATTTAACTTTTAACGTAAACTGAATGAATGATATTGAATGATAACACAAAAAATTAAGTTTTTCCTTTTTAAGACCTCATAAATTAATTCCTTGGCTAAAGTTTGGTTAAAGAGAGAAAGCTCTCAATTATAAAAAGGAATATAAAAAAGTTTCATTTACAGAAATTAATATGAAAAACATATTTTAATCAAACGGATTTTTTCATGTTTCTTAGGCATGCCGAAATACAGGGTGTCTATAATTCCCCTAGGAACCCTATTTCAAAGCTAACTACAAGCGAAACCAGTGATCAGAAAATTGTGAAATTTTGTGACATGAGAAAAATATCTTTCAGAGAAAAAAGAATTAGTTGGAAATAGCAACACCAGAGGACGTTTTACTTTGAAACCTCTACAGCAAAAATGTAAATCTTTGACTACGTCATGCAGCACTGTTATAAAATCTAGAAACATTCACGGAGATTTTGTTTTTAATGTGTTTATTGTTTGTTCGCAATGACGATAAGTTTACGAGATCGCTCTTTGTTAGAAAAATTGTTTTACCAAAACAGCCGGCACTTTCGTAATGTAAGGCCTCCCCGACCTCCAGACCTCAATACATGCGTTTTTGGCTTTGGAGACATATGAAACATCTGGTAAGACGTGACAATGCAAGAACTTTACCTGATCTTAAATCAAGCATTTCACGCCACGTGCTGCACATTTCCCAGCACACACTCCGGTAAACTGGGGAACGTTTCATTTTGCGATTTCAAATGGTAGCTGAAAATGATTGCCATCGTGTGGAATGTGCTTTTTTGTAGCAAAATTTGTAAAATTCTAACACTATTGTAAAAATGTGGCTAAATGTATAATTTATTAATATAATGCCCTCTGGTGACGCTATGTAACTAATTGTTTTTCGCTGAAAAACATTTTAATCCTTCATTAAGTCCGCTACAAAATTTCACAATTTTCTGATCAGTGTTTTCGCTTGTAGGCAGCTTTGAAATATGATTCCTTAATAATAGACAACCAGTATATATAAAAAGAATATAACATAGTGCGTATACAAAGTTTTATGACGATATTCGTACAAGATTAGAAGAAAACAATATTTTTATTTCTTAGGCTTCATCATACAATCTTTTAGTCAACATAACGCTTAGTATGTTCATACAGCTGCTTGATTTTTTTTTAATTCAGCTTTTGGAACACTGTTTAAACTTCAACTTACGTTGTTCTTATATCTTCACTGCTATTAAAATGATGACTTTTAATGGTTTAATTTAAGGATGAGAAAGTAGTCTGAAAGGGCCAAATATGGTAAATAAGAGGGGCGTTAGTGTCGTGATTCTGTTCTTTATTAAAAATTATGTTACGAGAATGGAACTGCTTGATGACACATCGCTGTACATCACATGATGACACATCGCTGAAACCAGGTATTCGATTTAGGGTTTTCAGGCCTAAAGCACCGAAATCTTTTGAGAAGTTTATTCATTGCATCTTTATAAAAATATGTAGCCCCCCCCCGTCCACCAGGAAAACATTCCTTGTGATTTATGACTTTTCAGTCAAAAATGACCACCAACAGAGTTTTTTATTTGAGATTTCTGAAGTTTCTTGTGAGCCTAGTGAACCTTCTCCAACCGAAGCAAGTGACTGCTATTTTATGTCAGGATCACAAACAAGCACTAAATCTTCATCTCCAACCACGATTTGTTTGAAGATTCGCGATTAACGTCCTCTTTTTGAATAAAATGAAAACATTCGATCCTTTTATGGTCTGCAATCGGTGCTCAGTTTTCTTTTTTGAATGTTCTACAATTTTGTGATCAACATCTTTACTAAGGTTAAATTCTACATCTATCATTAAAGACACAGCTTCTCAGAAACAACTAACGAACTATTTGAATGTCGTCATCCGTTACTGAGAAGGGAGAGCGACCATTCCTACATCATCAGAATCTTCGGAAATTGTTCGTACCAAAGAGAAATATTTTTTTTCTAAATTTCCAGTCGCAGAGAATAAGACAAACATTATACAAAGAGAATAGAACTCTGTGAACGTATAACGTAAAAAGTTAATATCTCATCATTTGGCCTCTAGCGCCCCAATACATCTTCACCTTAGAGACTCTACGCAGCGCCGGGCACCTTCCAATGTGGGTCCTGTCCATTTCTCAATTTAAGCCGCAAAGTGAGCAGTTTGCGCTGTTAAGAATACCAGCACGATAAAGATGGTTGTCACGCAGTCGTGAGCAGTTTCAAGCCTAAAATTAGCCATAGCTATTTCTCGTAGTTTTTCTGGTAAACTCCTTTCTAAGATGTCCCTCAAGCTCTTGGTTGAGACACGGGTTAAATATTCATCCCTCCATTTTTGTTTAAAAAATTTGCGAATGTATACCTTTGAATGTATAGTATAGTTGTTTGTATAGAAACATTGGATCAGGTTAATGTTTGATTCCCGTATGCTTTACATGGAATTTTAAAATGCCTACGTTGCTGTTTTTCTCACTTTACCGAAACACTTCATTACGACCTTTTGTTGAGCTTTCAAATCCATAACAGACATTGCTGATTGGATGAAAACAAAGAATTAACTTCATATACCATTCTGTAGGAAAACAGACAATATTCTAGGAGAAGCAAGTTCTATCACAGTAATAAATGCTCTCAGTTGTCGATTTGCACGTTAGGTGAAATTTGTTATAATGTTGTATAACAAAGATAAAACTGAATTGCAAAATGAATTTTTGATTCAATGGGGTTTTGGCTATTAGACTTTGTCTCCACTCTATTCTGCTTTATGTTTCAACTAACTGATCCCATTTTAATTGCAATTCATTCACTTAGAAGTATTCCATTGAATGCCCAAAACATTTGAGTTAGCTCTGCTGTTTAGTGAATAGTTTAAGAAATTTTAGCTTAGATTGATTCTGACACTATAAACCGGAATCTACCTAAGCTTATATTTATTCTGCTGCAAGTAAAATCTTATAAGAAGAAAACAGACTTACTGTTCGGCTTAATGTCTGGATCTTCCTGGAGAACTGGCCTTCCCCCGAGATGGTTGTCATGGCGACTAGCCGACTGATGAGGTGATCTCTGGGGGCTTGTTTCTTTATTCAGCGGACGACCTGTAGAAAACAGATTATTATTTATATAAGCAAAGACAGCAAATACATATTTCATAGATATAACAACTTTCACAACTTAAACACCATCTACTATTCAAGGATAGTTACTTCATGTTTAAGGATTTGTCATCTATTAATATTTCTTAAATCTTTGGCTGAGAAATCTAAACAAACGATTTTTTTCTAAAAGCAAAAGAACTATATATAATTCATTGATCGTTTTGTAAAACAGTAACCGGTACAAAAATATATCTCATTTCTCTCTTTTCACTTTTATTGTTGCAACTGTTTGAGCATAAAATAAGGATTGATAATTTTTACAGAAATCATAATTCTCATATCTCAATCTCAATCTTTAAATCATAATTCTCATCTTTCAATCCTGTTAAGATGGAAACTTTTAAACTTAAATTTTTAACTTTAAGATCAAAACACAACAATAAGAAATGTATTCATTAGTAAGCGTTACCATCATAACTGTCGAGTGACTTGTCTATTTACTCATCTTTTCTTCATCTAAGAAACATCTATAAAATTAGTATCTCCTAATTATTGCACATGTTATTCCACTACGAAAACGAAACAGAAAGCATCGAAACGCAATATAATAAACTTTTACTTAAAATCACCGCTGATATGTGAAATTATTTCAGAGTCAAAATTTGCTGCCATTTGGAAGAACTGAAATTCAACAAGAGAATATAAGCAAATTTGTCTGTTTAAGTCTGCTGCAATCCATTAAAGGAAAATACGAATTCTAATATGCTTTCAAAGTAAAACTGTACAATTCTGGACACGAAGTTGAGATACAATATCGCAGCCTCGTTTCCTAAAGTATTGTACTCAATTTCTTCTGCGTTAAAATGATATCTTTGAATTCAGATTTTAAGTATACAAGGAACCACATCGACAAATAGACTAAGAACTCTTATTTGCTTCCTGACAGAAGTCTCCCATAGCACAGGAACAGAGACAATGAGTCATTCAGTTGCTCAAGAAGCATTAAAAAATTATTGTCCCCTCTTTCAATGGCAATTATTATTTTAAGTTTATCACCCAAAGACCATTAATAAAAATAATTTTATGGCACATCGAGTAACGCACTTTACAAAAGCCCATTTTACTTAATTTTGAGAGGCGAATCCATTTTTGGTAATTAATGGTACATTTTAAAGAGCGCAGGACGCTATCGGGACCTGGGCCGGAATAAATTGATTCGAAAGACCTCCCCCCAAAATCCAGTTATAACCGGCTTTTTTCATCGCCTTTTCTCTTCGAAGATGCTAGGGGCCTTTTAAGAATAATGCGATCACAAATAATTTTGTTAATTTCTCCGTTTTGCTTAATTTTAAAATGGAAAACAGTGATGAATGGTCGGACGGCCTGAATTCTTAATCTCTCTTTATGGAATTTCCTTTAACAAGTCCGCAGGATTAAAGAGATTATTTAAAAAGTTTAGGAGCAAGAAAAGTAGTTAAAAACCAATAACATAATCCTTTAAATGAATTACTCTTTAAAAATAAGTAGAAAAAAACTGCCTATGAGGGTTTCCGAGGATTGAATTGGAAAAGAAATTAAATTAATGAGATTCCCTAAACTGGTAAATGTAGAAAAATATGTTGGGGGTAATTCAGTAATGGGAAACATTTTCCAGTGTTTGTTGGCATTTTAACGTAGCTTTTCATTAGTTTGATTTAGGTTAAATGAAAATGGAACTAACGCTCAGAGAAAATTAAAATAAACGGAGGTTACTTTTACGAGTTTAATATTATAACTCAAATTTTAGATGATGAAGTGTCTGCATGACTAAAATGTTTTAAAAGGAAACTTCTGCACGCACACAGTAAAATTAATTTATATGCTTAAAAGCTAAATATCAGTCTTAAACATGTTTCTGAAACATAATTTTAGCTTTAATCACTTTTAACTACGATAATACTCAATCCGTGCATGTAAAAAAGATATGTTAATTTTATTTCCTTTGTTTTGAAATTCACATGATTTGCTGACACGCACTGACATTTGTATTATAGCACATATGTTATCGGAAATGTATAAAACGCCGGCTTTCTACAGAATTCTTAGGCATTTTATAGCATGCCTGGCGTTTGCAGGCAAAGTTTAAAATGAGAGAATTATTATATACTTTCTCTAGGCACTGCATTATAATACCTAGGCATTATGTAGAATAACAAATGCTATTTCGGCAAAGTATGAAAAAAGTCATGATAAGGTTGTAATGTTTTAGTTTAAACTAACAAAGTTTTATGTTAATTTCTCTTTCCTGTGAACTCTTATTTCAACTTCCCGTTAGAATGAGCACGCGATTCAGCTTTATGCTAATTTGAAGTGGAGCCAAGTTTTGTATTTAAAGGTTAGCAAGGAACTTCTCAGGGCTTTTACTTTCAGATCGCTTCGGCTCTGTTCGACGTCCATCTGACTAGCTAGTATTTAAATTCTAAGCCTTAGCGCTGTTACTCTAATATTTATTGAAGTAATCTAAGTGCGTTAGTATTAGCCAAATCTTGCTACGCACCATTGATAGTTTAGAATAAAGGCCAACTTCGCGTTTAAAGCTCTGAGAGCAACGACTACTTAATTTTCTACTCAACTTTATTTTTTAAATTATTTGATTGTTCAGTTTAGACCCAAGTGCGGTCATTATTTTCTGTTATCCCTTCCGAGTTGGGAAGTGGCTGTAAATAGTGGTTTAATAAAAGGTAATTTTAAGCCCTTCGTACGTGCAGTTATTCTACCACTGACATAAAACATAGCTGCATTCAGCTCCCTGTTCGAGATCAGGACTTTGACACTGTTACAACAATGTTCGCCAAAAGTATGCACAGAACACTCAGTACTGATAAGGTTATTATTTAAAAGATGTGCATTCGTCAAAGATACAAATATTATATTAAAAAATAATGAGAGAGTATTATTAAGAGAGAGTCATATTTGACCAGGATGAAGCCTCAGTTGCAACCATTTTGCTGTGTATTCGTTTTTCACGAAGTGAATTTGGAGAAATAACTCCAAATTTTAACTTCCATGAAATTGTGATATTAAAGCCTTGTATTTACTTTTATTTGCGATATATAAACCTACTGACGTATAGTAAACAGTTTCATAAACTATCCATGTAAAGAAATGAATCACTACAATAGATCTGAGCATAAACTCCTTTTCATATCAGATTTCGATGCCTGTTGTGCTATAAATATCACGCTCATAGGCACAACTGAATGCTAATCAAAAACTGGGCTGGGTATTAATTTCAGCAAAAATATTTCCCGGCCTATTGTTTGATAATTGACTCATAAGCAATTACATAATCCCACATTACCTTCAAACATCTCTTATGACCATATATTAATCACCCATGGAGAAAAAGGCGCGAAAGATGATAACCATTGCTTTTTTTTCACATGTAAAGTGAAAGAAATAAGTTTATAACACTTTATCATTTAAGAATATAAAAATGGTTGCTTCCTGCCTTTATCGCGATGATCTCTATAGCGGTTAGGAACGTTGATTGCCAACCAATAGCGTCGAGGTGGAATCCGGGAGAAGTCAAACATGTTTGTAAGGGTACAGTATCTGTGCTGCATGGGAGCGCTTAAAATGAAAGTTCTTTCGAGCAGTATTCTGGTACGAAAAGTGGGAGAAGGAGACCTTCGGACCGTCTCCTGGGGTGCTCTCCATCAGAGTGGGGTTGCCCAGTTAGTGCAGTGGGACAACACCTGTATTACTAATAGTGAAATTCTGGCGTCTCACTTATACCCGTGCCTGCTTTATGATTTTCAAAAGTAGTGAAGAAGGTTCCGATGCAATCAAGGTGTGTGTGTGCATGTTTATATATAGGAGCAACAGTTAAAGCAGAATAAAAGTAACACGGAAAGGTTTTGACATCTTTCTCAGATTTCATACTTATGATACTTTCGCTCTTAGGCTTTGTGAATGCTATTTGATCGATTACTATTGATAATTGAGTAAATACTCCAATTTCAGTAGTTTCGAGATCTTACCAGATTTCAGTCCCTATGTTATGTTATGCTACCGCCTCCCAACCGGTATAGTGGTTGGCGTCGTTAAATGCTGTGCCGAAAGGCTCGGGTTAGGATTCTGGACAGGGCATGGATGTTTGTAAATACATTCCTCAAAAGTGAAATTGCAACACCAAGAAAGAATGCGCGTATCGTCATGCAAATTGCAGGAGCGAGAGTTGTGAGGTGGATATGCAAATGATAAAATTTGCGCAAGCATTGGATCACGTGGTACGCATATTTGGGCTATAAAAGTCAGCCACTTTTCTTTCTCATAAACAGTATCTGAGGGTTTTACGGAACATTGAAGACTTTAGAAAGAGCATAGAAATTGCCTCTAAGACGTCGGCGAGCTCAGTACCATCAGTTAACGACCGGGGAACGTGACCGTATTAACTCCATGAACTTGGGTTGTCGCTGCACATAATAGCGACTCGTGTTGGGCACAACGTGAGTACCATCCAACGCTCTGTCACACGATGGAGTCAAGAAGGCGTACGTGCAAGTCGAAGAGGAAGTTGTGCCCCCAGATGCACGTCAAAACGCACAGACGTATTCGGCTATTAACTACTGGAGACCCTTTCTCCTCGTCACGTGACATCGGAAGCCGGTTGCCTCCAGGAGCAGGTACATCTGTGTCCACCCACACTATGCGCAGCAGATTGCCTGAAGTACACTTACGTTCCTTTCACGGGTGCCAGCCACAGGGGTACCATTGACTACTGAACACAAAATTAGACACCTGGTGTGGTGTCAGCGTCATAGTGCGTGGACCATCTAATAACATCGGGCTTTGTTTAATGATGAATCTCGTTTCTGTCTGTGGAGGAAAGACGGCTGGCGACGGATATGGCGGCGACCCGGGAAAAGCTACAAAACAGCATATTTCGCTGAACGTTACATCGGTCCTGCAATGGGCATTATGGTTTGGGGTGGCATAATGTTTTATCACAAGACGCCCTTGGTACACATTAACGGCAGTTTTACAGCGGACCGCTACATTACGCAAGTTGTAGAGCCTGTTGTTCTGACGTGGTTGCAGGACGCACCCAACACGTATTCCAGCAAGACAATGCCAAGCCACATGTCGTACGGCGTACTCCTAACAGCCTGACCGGATTTGACATCCTACGTAGAGAAGGGGGAACCTTTCCTGATCTGAATCCCATCGAACACTTGTGGGATGTCATTGAACGTGACATTAACCAAGGACCACGGCCGCAAACCCTGGATGATCTGCGTGCAGCAGTGGATGTGGCTTGGCATAGGTTATCTCAGGTAATCATCAATGAACTCATTGATAGCATACCTCTCCGGATTGCGACCTGTATCGCTGCCCGATTTGGGCACATTAGATACTGAATAAAGTGGTTTATGTTGATTATATGTGTCTATTGTTTTTTATCATTTGCATATCCCTCTCACAACTTTCGACCCTGCAATTTTCATGACGCTACGAGTATTCTTTCTTGGTGCTGCAATTTCACTTTTGAGGAGTGTATATAGTGTCGGTGCGGCATGGCGGCACTCCAAATATGCGGCGAGCCGAAAATCCTCTCGTGTAGCTTGTGGAAGGGTAGAGGGGTGGAAGACCCTCAGACCGGGCCCCCTGGGTTCTCCATCAAAACTGGAGCGGAACTGAGCAAAATCCCACTGTCACCTGTAAGGTGCTCAAGGCTGTTGCCAACGACAGGCATAAACTAGCGCTCGTTGCCACGAGCTATTTCGTGGCCTTGGGCTGATGTGACAGTCAGACAAGTGAGCATAAATAACAAAATGTTATGCTACCAAGGTATTTCTCAATCTTCTACGCTAACAAATGACGCCTTCGATGTACCTTGGGGGTCATTAGTTTATCTTTCATTTTTAAGTACATGCGCTTAACAAACTGAAAATTTAAAAGGAGTAACAGAATGTTTTTAAAATCTGTTTCTTTCCTTTTAAATAATATATCCCACTGATAAACTTTGTCATCCTTTTCATCATTATTGCAACTAAGGTGACTTTACCCGTTGAACGAAAGACATGCTTTTTACAATACCGAAGTGCCTTGATCGTTTGAGTCGTTATGCGATGACCTAAAAGGTTCTAAGTTTGAACCTCGGCATTAGCGCACTAGCAACAGATTATGAGTATTCGCTGGTGTCATCTATCGGCAAACATCGCCATTAACAAATCTAAAAGCAGAACTCTCCCAAAATAAACAGTTCTTATTACTAAATACAAATAGCATCAGGAGAACCAAAATACTCCAGGCATGAGGTCACACGAAATTAACTCTTGCACGACCATCGTATAATTAATAATAAAATTTCTAATATATCGCATATTAATTTCAAAGTGGAATAATCATTGGTTTTTTAAAAAAACTGTTTTTAACAATAATAATCTTGAATGATGGAATGACTTATATATGTAAAAATGTTTTTTCGTGATAATGAACACCTTGATAATTGTTAATAATATTTAATGCCTTTTCCTTATGTAATTTATTAAAAATTTTTCGAAACTTAAGATGAGATATTTCTCTAAATTCTTCAAATAGTTTGCCGTAGTTATTATGACACTGCAAAAGATGTAGAGAATTGTATGTAAAATCTGCTAGCATTAAAATAACGTTTCTGAGCTATAGAAGCAAATAGCGGTTATGAATTTGAAATATCTAATATCATTTCTGCTAAATTAAAAACGGATTTTTTAATCGGCATTTATATATTTTTTACTCTTTTTTTAATTATTTATTGAAGAAAATTTTATTGCAATGGAAATTTTATTTTATCAGAATTCAGAAACTGTCTGACTGCACACTGGTTCAAATATATACTCTGCTTAAATAAATTTAACTGAATGTTCGCATTCAAATAAGTGATGTATCATCTACATCCATTACATGCTGTCTGCGAGTAATCACAAATGATATTGCACAACATGAGAGAATTAATAATTAATTCTCATTTCTGCCTGAGGCAAAAGTTTCCTGTTAATAATTTAACTCCAGTTTACTCTTCCTAGAATTATCGCAATGAGTGATGTAAATACGATAAGGAACTGAACTTAATAGAATAATTTTCTGCTGTGTAGAAACAAATTCTTCATGAAAAAATTTAAAATTTTCAAAAAAAAAATATATTTGCTAAATAAATCATTTCAGACCTTTTAAATAGCTTACATTTATTTATACAACTGAAAGAAATAATAGTCTTCTAATATTTATTTGCAAAATAAGACATATAATGTGGTACAACTATGAAATATCTTCTTTATGAGATTGTATTAAAAAAAGTTTTAAAAATCAAAAGATTCCATATGTAAATTTATTGAGTTAAAAACTAATTTTCATTAACAAGAATAACGATGCAGGTATTCAATAATTTATCAGATATATTACAATTTAAGCGTATTTCAAGTTACATAAACTGGACATCTTATTCATAATTTTAAAGAAAAATTAAAGATCTTATACCACATCCAGTTTGGAAACAGATTAGACCCACCAACGGCCCAGACGTTGAACACTAGTACTTCGACTTTGGTTCGATTCCTCGCAAGCGGGCTGACTGTATGGTTTTTTCGTGGTTTTCTATATGTGTAGCGTGCATACGAAACAGTTTCGTTTAAAATGTCTTCCACGAAGGCATACCTGCCCTTGAGCAGGCAGCCCTCGCTTGCTTTGCCGTTATCAAAAAAACCAAACCAATTAAGACTAACCTTTTGTTATTTGCTGCAACAAGTGGAAGATAAAGATCTTACATCTCTTGCAGTGGCATTTCTTCTCAGGTCTTATGGAAGGCAATTTGAATCGAAATGAACGAATGAGCGATACAACGGGTTTTGGACAAAAGGAAAGACATGCATAAAAATAAATTTAAAAAGAATAAAAAAAACCTTAAGTTAATAACTAAAGTGAATGAGTTGTGTAATATCTTCTACTCATTTCCTTATTTTTCTCTGCACCCATCAGTGGCTGAATGTTGAAGACAGCTGAATGCTAGGAGTTCGATCCCAGACAAAAACGTTAGACGCATGGTTAGTTTCTATGTGGTTTTCCTTATGTATAAAGTAAATATGAGACAGTTGGTTTGCCTTAGGTATTCTTCCACAAAAGCATTCATTCACTTAGGCAGAAAGCCGTCGCGTGCTTTGCCATATTTAGGTAACCTAACCTAATCTTAATTTTTAGTCCGATATGCGTTTGCAGTAAACTCACGGAACAAACTGCACTTTTAAGAGAGGATTAAATTAAATTTTATCAATATTTTATAACTCATAAGTTAGCCTATGTAATAACTCTATGTTGAGTATTTACATGTCCAATAAAACTTAACGTGAGTCTTTCAAGATCTCCCAAAGCCGTTTCGATTTACTATCATACGTCATATGTCACATATTACAATTCAGGAGAATACTGACATGTGTTAAGCAAACACTATATAACATATTGTAAAGGTAATTCAGTTCAACTTCGAAACTTGTACGCAGATATCATGCACTGAAGTGTGTACACACTTTTCTGACGTACCTTGTAGTGACAGAATTCGGAACGTTTTCCGAGATTTACATTGAAGCAATTCGTTACATTAAAATCCAGCACGTTTGGTACGTATGGTACGTATGTTATGTAAATATTGAGTTGAAGGCAAATTAATCTATATATTAAGTTATCTTTATCCGCCCAGATGGTATATGGTTAGAGAAGCCGAGTGCGATACCAAAGAACCCGGATTCAAATCCTAGAAAATGCATGGCTGTAATTGTCTATCATTTCATAGGAAGCAAAGATGGCCCACCTGTTAGGTGCCTCCATAATAAAGTTGACCACTATTCATGGCCTTATTAATGGTCAAGCTGAAGGCGGCTGAGGGCCCGCCATTGGTTAAAAAAATTAATTTGTCTTTATTAAAAATATCCAAGGCAGTATTTGCCTCAAACACCAAATATTGTCTATTCCATTATTAAAAAAGGCTTTCAAAAATATTACATGCTGAAAACAGTTTTTGATTTCTTTTACGGTGACGGCAAGATTTATTAAGAAACGAAAGGGCCAGCTTCAAACTTTTGACAACGGTCAGAGATTTATTAGAAAAATAATGTTCTACTTATGCCTAATAGTCCCATCTACTACTCATTCGCTAAGGTGACTTTCTAAGCACCAAAAACGACATTCGAAATTTTAAATGTGATTTATGACCTACCAAAAAAACGAAACTGGACTTTTGAAAATTAATTTTATTGCCTTTTCCTTAAACTTTTGACAACTTTCATTCTAGCTTTTAACGTTTGTAGAGATTTATTTTTATTTTAAATAACCAGTTTAACTTGGTTTGAAGCTCCTTTCCTATAAGCCTTCATTCCCCTAATTGTCAATGCCAGAATATTTAAATTTGGTAGCGAGCGTGATGTAATGCAAATAATTAGAGAGAGATATTAATTAACCCTTCTTCTGTGCAGTCACTACTCTCCAGATTTCACACAAAAGATAGACAAGTAGACCTTACACGCTTTTCGTGAGTAAGGAAACGACTTCATTCATCTGTATCATTTTGACAGCTTAACTCTATAAAATCAATCCTCATTCCACAAATATTTAATTAAATTATTTTCAAAAGTGATCAAAATAAGCCATACAAAATTAAAGATGAAAACAAGATATAACGAGGACACTGATGTATCTAATACATTCCTTTAGTCATTTTGACCACAATGAAAATTGCTAAGATCCAAATTATTACTGAATTCCTAAAATCTTTAATTATTGCTCCCAATAGTTAAGCGGCCAGAGCCAGAAGCTGTTGCTAATTCGGTTAAAAGTATTTTCCTCATCTTAGAGTAAATACGAGAAGAATTATATTAGAAAACCCTTCATAAAATTGTGTCTCCTTATAAGCAGTTGCGTTAGCGTATTATGCGGTAATCAAACAATGCAGGCTTCTAATCGTTCGTTCATATATACAAACTTATGAACTAAAATTTTATATTTTATTAACGCTTGAAAAAGCTTCACTGTTTCAAAGAAAAAATTTCACCTAGCCAAAATAAAATTTTATAGTCAGAATGATGTCCTTTAAATTACAACAGTATATTACTGTTTTCCAGTGTCGTATTCATTTAAAATAATATGTGCTTTAAAATATTTAGTATTTTTCAACACATTTTATTAACATTTATATGAACAGACAGTTACTAAAACGATATGTTTTTTGCCATATCTTCCAAAACTTCTTTTGACTATCAATATATTATCGTCTGCATTCAAAACATCATTTAATTATAGCAACAAACAGCGTATCAATAATGTAGATTGGAACACCTTATACGTTTCGTCTTAAATTTTTATTCAAACTTTATGATATAGGCTTTATTAAATGGCAGTAATGAGTGCTATTTCTTTTTAAAATGAAACTACTTTTATAATTTTGTGTGATTTTATTTGCATGACTTGTTTTTATTAAATTTCATTTCGCAAAATTCGAAATCTGTACTTTTCCCGTTTAATTATTGATCTAAATAGGATGCTAATGTTGCCAGGAACAGACAATGGAAAATTAGCAGATATGTATTATAGTCAACGTTGTAAAAGGCCAGTTTGAAATTTTTAGCGGACCTAGTGTTTCACTTTATAACAGTATTTTTTGTTTATAACACTTTTCAAGAATTTCTCTAGAGCCTGATGAATCAGACTAACATTTGCTTTTTTATTTACATTATTTTACTCCATTTGGACTACTCGTTTATTGAGTGAAAAAATGTCAATAGAATGAAATTTTTTGGAAACAATATCGTAAACTAATGCTGAGTGACATAATGCAATGAATAAATTATATAAGTCTGGCTAAGATAAAAAATAGCTGTAGTTAAACTTATACAGCTAGTGATCCTAATATTCTCTTTCAAATAAGATTCAACCCATTCAAAATGTAAGGCCGTCAGAACTAGAAATGCTCTTCACTTTTCTTATTGATGCCACCCTTGCAATAGCCGGTAGCATAAGTACAAGGAATTCAAACAGTTTTTAAAGTGAATCCAGAAGATATTATAATAGATTTGCTCTATAGAATCCATCTTTTCACCAACAGTTTTCGCTTTTCTTTTTGACATAGTTTCGAATACTTCTTCGAAAGACAGCGCAACCGTTCGCAAAAGATCTATTGAAACAGACTATCGAAATTTCGCAGTTCGGCCCATTTTTCTCGCTTATACTTACGGATAAATGTTCACAGATTAGTTTTTGATGTAGAGCTGAAGGGTGAAAGGGAAAAAAATTAATCGATATTCCAGCAGAGCGAATAATCGATGAACGTCAGAAAAACGTTCTACGGCACCTGCAGCCCTAACGCGACTATCTCTCGAACACGTGGATAACTTTTCCCCCTTTTTTTTTCCTTTTTCTTTTCCTTTTCACTCAAGTTTTTCCTTCGCATGCCAAATTTTTTAGGTGAAAAAAACAATGGTAGCTATTGGGTACTTCAGCTCTGTCCATCAATAAAGGATGAAACAAAATTAGTTTGTTCAATTCCGAAAATAAGAAATTATTACAGAAACGGAAAGTTATTTCTCCTGGGTTTATCAAAGTTTGTTTCGAACGAATATTGCTCGAAGTTATTTTTTCGCATTAGTGATATTTGGAAACTAGTTAGATCAAAAGATACACAGTGAGCTTTATTTTGTTCTTACAGACAGTGAAACATATGAGGCTGAGTTACAGAAATCACATCTACCATTTTTATTTCAATTGTATTTCTCTCATCGTTTAGTTTTATTCTTTTTATGTAACAATTTCTATACGCTGAATGTTGCTTATAAAAGATTTCCTACATAACATTTCTATATAGCCTGTAATAAAATAAATCAAATATACAATTTCTAAACTTCAAGAAAATTCTTACATTTAAGCCTGCCTTGCGTGATTTGATAGCTGTCAACTCTCATCAGGTGATAACTAAAATTTTGATTTTTGTGAAAAGTAATAGAATTAAAGCAAGAAAATATTCGTGTTTCATCACCAGAAAGTAGAAATTCTTTCCCACCTAATAAAATAAATGCATTTTAGCAGTTAAATGCTTCTGCATTTTATTCAGTTATTTGCTTTAATTTTACAACTGAATGTAAATTCTACGGTTCAGATAATTATAGTAATGATTATAAACCTGACTTATTATTAACGATAGAAAATGTTTTTTTTCGTATTTGAAAGCAGTTTATTTTTTATTGAAAGAATAATTTGTGAGAAAGCTTTCTGCTATATATAAAGCTAGGGTTAAGTCTGATATCAATCTCGCAAAACCAAATTTCGCAAACTGATAAATTTTATATTACAAAATTTCATTCTGAATTAATGTCAGAATTATAACAAATATTTTTTTAAGTTAAAAAAACCCTACATCAAATTCTTTATTCATATAAAAACCGTCACTTCAAAAGACAATTTTTTGTTATAAATTTTAGCAGCAATTTACCTTGTAGAGAAATCTTTGAGTATATGTTACTCTCAGACTGATATCAACATGGACATATAATACTGGAAAAAAAAGACGGAAGGTACTCATAAAGGATGTGGAAATGTCAAATTAGTCATGTAGAGATCCAAATTAATGGGTTGTGGATAATGCGTATGTTAATGTGTAATGAATGTTAATTGAAGTTTTTAATTAGATATTACAATCATTATACAGCAAATTCATTCCTTTTGCATGTCGGTTTAATGAAATAATGTGTCCTTTAAAAAAGCACTAAATTTTCGATGCTTATGAAATATTAGCGTGATATGCAATTAACAATGCACTAGAAATTTAATCTGTTTAAAAATCCTCTTTGATGATATAGATGTACGCAAGATGAATGTTATTGTTAAAGGTTCGCTAAGGTACGAATTTCTTCTAAGAACAGTATGGGGACAGCCGTGATGAGTTAAAAAAAACTTTCGTAAACTTGAATTAGAATGAAATCAGGTACGTTTGTTCATTCTTTAGTCTTATTGGCAGAGATGGAATAGATAAATCAAATTTCCTTCCTGATTTAATTTATTATTTTATTTTTTTATTTATTCTTTATTTATTGAGGAAAATGTCGTGTGAAAAATCAGATACCACTGTATTCAACCGTCCGTACCAATCAACCTGGCTTGATTTAAGCGGAAAGAACGTGAGCTACGAAACTCAGCTAATAATTTTTTTAATTATATCAGAGCTGACCTAAGTTTGTCAAACACCGATTTGTTTTCTTAATAATTAAGAATGTCCTATAAAAATAAAAGAGGGTAATTTAAAAAAATTATCGCTTTCATACTGTTACAGGCTAAATAATGTTGAGATTAAACATAAGATTACACATGCAAGAAATCTGAAATGCCATTTTAAACATATATTTCTGTAGAACATTTGTACACTTGAATTATAAAGGGCAATAAAAGCTGAGGAGAATTCCGAGAGTAACCATTTAAAGCAACAAGTTCACAGAGTAAATTAACAGCTTCAAATATGTTTTTATTAATGTTGTTCAGATTTTAAATAAATCCTGTAGATATCCATAAGTTGCTCAAAAGTACGTATATACATGGAAACTCCTGAAAAGTACTTGTATATACATGAATCTGAAACTCCATCATTGGTAATAATCATAGTAACAAAATTCCTTTATCTCGCAGCTGGTGAAAATAAAGGATTTCAAAGGCTGCAATGTAGGCTGTTTAATCAATTTCTGAATTCCATCGCTCAAGAATGAAATATTCAAATATTAAGTTTCTTACAGAAAGGTCCGCTGTATTAAATTATGCCTAAAATGCGTAATTGTTTTCACATAAAATCTGCAGACAGTGGCACAGTCATATAGGATGGTAGGCATCTTACAGACAGTGCTATGTGTTCCGTATAATGAACAAATAAATTAACATCATTTCGTTAATTTTCAACCAAAATGAGTAACTGTGTCGTATAATCGTAAATCGTTTCTCTGCCATATAGCACTATAACAGTTGGAAAAAATGGAATTTCGTATCGAAAAATGGGTATAAAAAGATCTTTCCTTTCTTATCACGAAACGTTTGTGATAGCTATATCATTAAATGATAATTTTATGCATACATGGCGTGTTTGTATGTACCTATGGCGATTCGCTATTGCAAAATAACGTGTATGTTTGTCATTATTTAGACTACATTTCCCAAAATAGCGCATAAGTGTCAATCCATTACACTTAATGTTCGCTAGTTCAAATAATTTACCGTAGGATATGCAAAACCTCAAATCGTATGTGATCAGATTTCTATGTCCCTCCCGCTTTTTTTATGGGAGAAACGCTATGATTTTAAAGTAATAATCGAGCGGATTCGTATTTTTTTCTTAAATACAGAGACTGTACGCATATTTTTAGACGACATTTCGCGTATTTACAGAAATTTATTTACCTAAAATTTTTGTGTTTTAAATGTTCTCTTTGATAACCTTTATTCTTCACTATCTTTCCCCACCGTAATTTCCAAGCTCATAAAGCCTCTTATAGCAGAGGAAGATATAATTTATCCCATTCCTCTTGAACAGCTTTCCTAGTCCAAGGAGGCTTGCAGGTTGACATTTGGATAGTCCAAAAACACAAAACTCTATTGGATGAGTATAGGTTTAGTATAGATATGAGTGAAGGGTATGTATGACCTTGATACCAGTTTCTTCTTCATTTTTCCACAGGGAATAACAGTTGATTTTGACATGTGGCTGCTTGCATTGTCTTGATTCAGTTCGACAGATTAACGGCACTTTGGGTGAAGGAATTTCATATTAGGATGTAGAGACATTAGGTTATTTAGTAGCAGGAGACATGAAAAATATGCAATTCCTTCGCCGGGAATCGAACCACGGACCTCTGAAATACCGGCTCAGTGTGCTGACCATTACACCACGAAGGCACGCTAAGAATGTGGGAGATATACCTTATAAGGAAACTAGGTATAAATTATACTCGTAATAATATGTGGAGTTGATCTGAACGTTTTTTCCCATTCGCTTTACTTTTAATTTGTCGTTATTTGAAGAAATTGCAACAATTATAAATCCCTTTGAAAAACTTTCTTTAGATTCTTTGAACTCTATTTCAAGATTTTTTTCTCTCTTTGATGCTAACAAATGCATCTCGTTTTATTGCAGTCACTTATAAACCCAAGATTCATCTATTGTGACAACACTTTTCCATTTTTCTCCAGATAAATATTTCTCATAAGAGAATTCTGCAGCGCGTTCTGAGGTCGGCGATATGTCATGGAGAAAGCCGATGGTTTTTGCGCTTTTTCGCCTTTTTAAGATTCAAATATACATTAATCGCTTTGTTTACAACTGACACTGAGCACTTTAAAGATTTTGCAACTGTCCTTTGATTTGACGGAATTTTTTTAACACTAAAGGTGTTACTTTTGCAACGTTCGAAACATTTCTCTTTTAACTTGAATAATACTTTTGGAACAATTTTCCCACTTGAAGCGACGTTTCTTCTTTTCTTGTTCATAATATTACCTATCCTAGCTTTAAATATCGGAAGACCATGGCTTTCATAGCGCTTAATGGGGGGGAGGAGGAAAAGTGAATTTCAGCTTCTCCTTCCCTTCTTACCAATTTTGCGTCTTTTGGCAGTAATCGACGGAACTGAATTTATTTAATTTTATTCTCATTTGACACATAATTTCGCATTTTAAAATAAAATATTAAAATTAACAAATTTTCTTCAAACAAAACGTTTCGTCGTATTATAAAACTTCCAACACAGAATGAAAATTTTTAAATACATTGCATTCGAAGAGAGAATGTATTTTAAAAAAGATTATTGGAGATTTTCAGAAATTAAAATACAAAAAAAGATGTGAAAACATAACTCAAATGAGAACTCAGATTTTTCATTTTCTTCAAGTAAGAAATCGTATCTAAAAATACAATTGAAAGTTTTTTATAGAGTAAATAATAAATACGCAGATTAGATTCAGATGCTTTTGCTTACGATGCACCTATTCTAATAATACATTTTTAATAAAACTGGACACCTGTTTGAGTAGCACCACTTGAATAGTACATTTAACTTAAGAATTAAACAACAAAAAAAAAACATAATAACAGCTTTTACCTATGGGCAGTAACAGGTAAAAAAATTGTCGCAGTTAAAAATGTAAATGCCAAAACTAACCGACTTCGTCCACTTCATTATCCATGTGGCCGGGTACACCTGGACATACGCACTTGACTGGACACGGAGGACACGTGATTGATTCCTGAGTGGTTGTTTCGATAGGCGTTGTGCTAGGAACTGTGAGGCAATAATAATGGTCAAAATAAAACAAATGTAAAAATCATAGATAACTAGTGTTAGTGTTTTTAAAATTGGTCAGAGACAAAATAAAACAAAAGCAAAATTAATAAGACAACTAGTGTTAGGATTTGATGTTGAAAATAGTTAAAGTCAGGGATAAGTTTAAAAACATCAAATGACCAAATATGCATGACAAATTATAATCAAAATAATAACGTAATAAAAATTAAAGTGAAGATGTACTGTTCTGTGTAGCAATATTATGATATTTAAAAAATGGGTTCTACAATAAATAAATGAAAACAAAGTTAATTACCATTTTGAACTCTCATGCGTTTCGAAAATAAGTTAAAAAACATACTTAAACCACAAATAAAGACTTTAAACCAATAAAAAAAGAAATTAGTTTAGATTTTTTACGTTAGAGCTTACACTAGACTAAATGTTGTTTTACAAGGGTTTAGTGTACTTTAGACATTTTTTAATGTCTGAACTGGCTTTTGTGAACTTTTTCTTTTAAAAACACGCTTTCATAAGCTTAAAAGTTTTTACGTGTTTATTCTTAAAAAATGCCGTTACTTAAATTTAAGCTTGATTCCCTTTCAGGCTCTCTTTCTCCTTGTATATTTACTAAATTTGAATGACAATATCTTTTACACGGAATTCAAAAGAGCTTACTTAAGTACACACAGAAAAAAGACTGGGAAGTTTTGCTTATATACCGTTAACAAAAAAAACTTAAACTGAGTTTAAAAGCAAAAATAATACAATCTCAACATCAATACAGATTCATTTATGTAAGAATAAAATTTATATGTCTTTGTAAGTTTTACAATGCTTTGGTATTCGTGGCCCAAAACAAATTTGAGAAATGGACTTTATGTGAGTGTTTAGATAGCGGTTTAAATAATTTTAAAAATTAACGCATTTGCAGCTCATGATCAATCATTTATTTTAAAGTCAAATAGACTCAACAAGAATTAAAGGCAGTCTATAGCTAATCTTCATGGATAAAAAAATAAATTTACAGATCATTACGGACATATCTTGAATATAAAAAAAATAATCTTTCATATGTTACTTAGTTATATGGATTTATACTAGCCAGTTTATTTTGTTCATAATCTTTAAAATATGAAATTAAACGATATTATTATTATTCCTACAACTAATTTCTTTGTTTTCACCGAGAACTAAAATGTCTATCCAATGCAGCATTTTTTATGGTTGTTGAAATACAGATATTTATATCAATTTCATGGCAAAACAATTTAAAACATTCGGTGGTGTGTCAGAGCGAAAATGCAAAAAGTGTATCTGAAACTAATAAGTCATGAATTGCAGCATCGTTTTTACGCAGTTTAGCTATCGATGCTTTACTTTTTGCACATCTTGATTTCTTTTGGTTTATAATAAATCAACGGAGCTTACAACTCCAGTTTCCTAGCTTAAGTAATAAATGAAAAAAATATAATCTAGGAACTTTGGTCCCAAGAAATCGGCACAAATGATGAGCATGGAAAAATGTAAATATTAGTTGTCTTTATAATGTAGTAGGAGATTAATTTGTTATATTGTTTATGAACGATCTTGTGGAAGACAGAATAATTTAAATAAACAAATTTACAGCTAATTCCTTCCGAGAAAAGTTTTCTTCTTAATTTATATTGTTATTCGCGGTGATTAGATATATAAAGAAACCAAAAAAGTATGCAAATTGTGATGCTTGAGATTATATAACGTTTTGCAATCTATTTAAAACATACTCAGAAAATTATTTAGAAGAAGATTTCGTGCAGAATAATTTCTGTTAAAACATTGTACTAATTCATTATAAAAGCTTATTTTGTAATAACGTAGGATAATTGAATCATATGATAATAATTATTATAATAAGTAAAGATCATACTAAAAAGTATAAATCATACTGCCCTTTTAATTAAAAACAAAGGATGCAAATTTAAATTCTTAGTGTCTGTATTAACATTTATGTTCTTAGAGTAAAAATATAACCTATTTTGCTAAATCTTCTCTTCACTAATATATTTCACGTGTTTCTTACATTTTACATATGTGTGAATATATCTATATTCACACACTTTTGGATGCAATCTAAAGTACTCATTACACATTATCCCATTATCCATAAACTTTTATTTCCGTAGCTACCTGTATGAAATATATTGTTGCTCTATTTCTGTAATACTTATTCATTAACGGCAAACTTAAAGCGGAAACGTACTCCCCATCTAATGTAAATTATTTTACAATACGGTTTTTGAAATTCTGAGTGCCATGAATACAAAGTATAAATCACAAAGCACATTTTTAAACCATCTGATAATGCAACTACAGATGATTAACTTTTTCTCGTTTAAATGGTTAATGAACTTGCTGGAGAATATTAGTAAACGACATTAGTGTGGAACGCAACAACAGAATTTTGGAACTATTTCCGTCCATCTAATGACAACTAAGTTTCTCGCTCATCACAGGAATTCGATTGTTAACATCGCTCCCCTTAGAGTACAGCACTTCTAAAAGCACAGGAACAAGGTAATTATTAGCATTAAACCCTGAATAAACTTCATTGAACATTTGTGATTGATCGCACTTAACGAGAGACTTGACTCCAGCTGAGACACTTGTGATTGATGACTTCTTGACATGACTAGACCCTCGCCTTAGATATTTACTTCTCGTAAATGTACGTCCACCTCTCTATCAACATGTGTAAAGTTTTAACTAAAATTCATCAGTTATACTACATATACAAATTAGTTTACACATGTAAATGGAACAAAATTGATAGCACTTATTTTTATTTTTTAATTCAAATGCTTTCATGCTAAGAAATGACACTTCAGGAGAGGGAAAAAAAGAATGATTGATAAAGAGTGAACTAAAACTGCTTAAATTGCATTTGATGTAAGGCGTAAAAACGTGTAATTATGGACGTGTAATTTTAGAACAATATCGCGATGAATTCGTTTTATTCTACAGCTCGGTTCATCCTCCAGGTTCAAAATATCTCTAACAGTTGCATTTGTCAAGAGTTATTCTATTCATTATAACTTTTAAAATTAAATGCTGATAATTTCATTCCGGAAAAAAGTTATACTCTTTAAAAAACCCAAACTATTTATTATGCGTACTATTAGTATTTTTCATAACATGGTGAATGTTCAAAACACTGATATCTTTGCACAGCTTCGTAACCAGTTATGATCTAAATACACAGAATTAAAAATGTTAAAGATTAACTGAACAATACACAGTTTACATTTGTAATAATCATAGCGAATTACCAAACGCAATGGCGGAGCTTAAGTGGATCTTTAATTTTTTAGAGCTATGATGCTACTGCTAATTTGAAAGGGAATGTGAAATAACAACTATGAGCAGTAACGCAACACGATGAATCCTACATGATGTTCATCGTCATCCGTAAATCTAGATCATTTCTAACTCAAAATAAAATGTCTAAGATAAGAAACAAGAACAACAATAATAAACATCTAACTAGATGTTAAAAGTTAGCAAATTTCAGCCTTTTGAGAAATTATACAACATTAGCAATTACATATCTAGCTTGATATTAAAGGTTATTTTTTGTATGTCTTTTGATATCAAATAGTTTGGTTATGTTCATATCAGCTATGTTTACTCATTCATAAACTTTGAATATGTAAGAAATATACTTGTACATAAAAATATGTTTATGAACTAGAATTAATAGCTATTAACTAGGATTAATAGAAAGGTTTTACGTTTCTCAAATAAACTGTATAGTAGAACAAAATCTAAATTTAATTCTTGTTCATTTAATTAAAGTCATCAGCATTTTAATGATGACATATAGCAGTCTTAGCCCATATTTATTACAATATGAAATTAAATTATCGATATAACTGAAGTAAAAGCTACATAACACAAAGGTTCTATAACAAGTATGTGTGCTGAACATTTAAACCCATTTTTAAAAGATAATTACATCGACTTGTAATAAACAACAAAAGAATTCTAAAACAATAATTTAATTAATTTAAAACCTTTCGGATATTTATATTAAAATATCACAGTTCCTTTAAAAGTCATACTAAAAAGAAACTTCATTGGCACAAGTAACTTCGTCTGTTAGTTTGAACTAAGCTGTTTTAGTTTTATAGAAAACTTATGCAATGAATTACAAATAAGAAAAATATTTTTCTCCATATATATGAGATGCATTTTTACTCATTTCTCTTGAACTTGAACTACTGAATACTTTTTGAAATAAAATACGTTTTGGATTTTTTGTTATCATTAGTCAAAGACAGCCTCATTTCAGCAAGTTAATTTCAACATCTACCACAGGACAAAATTAAATCAAAATACCTAAATGGCTTCTCTTGCGAATATATACTAAAAATAATTAATTAAGAAACATCTATGAAAATGGATTATTAATGACGATGATGAATATGTTCCCCACATAATATTATATTGTTTCAATGCAGAATATACTTCAATTGATTAAAATAATATGCAGAACAAAAGTTATGAAAACTGAAGTTATGATTACTGGGGCGGAAACTGAACTGCTGAGAAGTTAATAGAATATCTTATAAAAAGTTAAAAAACCAATTATTACAAAAGATTAGAAAACATGCTTTTAAGAAGCATGATTAAATATTATATGTAGTTGTCAGAAAAATTAAACGGAGAAAGTATAAGTCACGAAATCACTCTTTTATAAAATGTTTTACAAAATTTACATGAAATACTGTTTACATATAAATAAATACATTTCTTGACCTTTTTAATAAAAAATTAACATTTTTGCCTTTTACAATTATTTTTATTTGAAAGATTTTTTTATCATTTTACTTTTGTTCAAAACTTATGATATGATAGCTTTTATTCATTGAAGAAAATTTGTTTCTTTGAATTTAGAAAGAATAAAAAATTACTGTACTTAATTTAATTTTAGGGGGTGTTACAAACCTTTATTAGCTTACTCTAGCATATTCTAGCAGTACCGTCTTTTAAAAAAACGAGTCACTTAGCTGAGAAAGCAATATACCGCACGATTCTTCATCAATACACATTTTCAAACCAATATATTTCCTGACTTAGTTCCTTTTGCGTAATATTACATACATTAAAATTTGATGAAATTAAGTAAATGTGTAATGTGTCTTGTTCTAGAGGCAATTTCGTTTGTATGAAGTAATATCAAGGCTTAAATATTTTGAAATACTGTTCTTGCAAATAATATTCATACAAGCTTTCGTTCGTTTTGTTGCCGAAACTAGTTTAAAAGTTTTTATTCCCATAGAAACTTCGGATGCAGATATTTACAGAATGTCTAAATAATACAGCGTGCAACATTTTTGCTCTTCTTAGGGTTATTCACATGTTGGGAATTCTAATACGCAAAATCTTTTTTATGTTGTATCACAATTATGTAACACAGTTATGCACGACTACGTAACACAATTATGCGCGACTACGTAAAAAGATTTTCACTTTTTAAAATAAAAAAAAATAAATTTCCCATATTCTCGTAAGAGAATTTTATGAGTTTCAAAAATATATTTTTTACTTAATCGTGCATAAACAGCATAAAAATATTTTGCATATTTGAATTTCCTGCATGTGAATAACACTAAGAAGAGTAGAAATCTGCAGGCTGTATTATTCAGGCATTTGGTAATATATAGCCAACGGGGAATTCTTATAATTGCTTAACCGATGATATCTTGTATATATAGACTAGGAACGTAGATCTGTAATTTTCTGAAATTCTTTCCTTACATTGCCCAATATGTTGAATTTTAAAGGTGAGTATTTATTGCGAACTTTCACAGTCTATTAATAATTCAATAACAGTTACTTTTCAGAGACTGCAGCGATTTATCTCCAGACATTAAAAGTTTAAGTGATTTTACTCTCGACTTTTTTGATTTTCATATAATATGATTCATGGAAGGTATATTAGCAATATCTTCGATGATAGTAAGACTGTCTACGTTTACAGCCTACTTTTTTGGGAAGACGTATAGAATTTGTATGTTGTGTATTCTCTTAAGATATATCTTATTTTTGGAACTAATTGCTCATTTAAAAAATCGTGCGCATACCACGAACATCCAAATTTAAAAAATGTTTACATACACTGAGACACATTAAACTACAGGCGTTTAAATCATAATCTTGTATAGTAGTTAATGATTTCAGATTCAACTATTTTATCATTTGCTAAAAATATATAAAAATAACATAAAATTATTTCAACAAGATAAACACATAAAATTAAACATTCACAACGATATGCAGTGATTTCACAGTAAAGCAACTTAGTGTTGTTAGTGATGTTAGTGACAGCGGACATACACAAAACACATAAAAACATAAAGCAGCGTGAAACTTAGGGGAAGGGGAAGAAAGCTTTTGATGGTGTGAAATGAAATTAAAAGGTCGGTGATATCAGAAGTTCAACTAGTTAGTGTAGTGGTCTTTTTTCAGTTCAGTTAATGGAACAAAAGGACAGGAAATAGCTGGAAATCAGTGCGCAAGTTTAATTTAAAACTCACCGGTAATAGGTGAAGATGAAGGCTTTGCATCTGTAAAAAGAGAGAATAAAAATAGCGAAAAATTAATAAATTGAGAGGTGAAAAGAATTTTTTGAAATGCTACTGAGTGCTGAGAGAATATGACATCGAAGTGCCATGCATTTAAGTAAAGTTTAAAAAATGTAATAAAATACATTGCATACAATAAGCATGCTATATTTATTTCGCATTTTACGCGCATTAAAATCGCTTTAAACTGGTTTCATTCATAACACTAAGAACTTAATTATAGAAAATAAAACTGCAAGAGAAAGAAACATAAATTTCTGCATTACAAAAGCAAGCAACAAAATGCCCTACAAGAAAACAGCATCGCAAAAAAAGACAATAAAGTGCAAACATTTGAAAACAATATATGGCAACATTACAAGCATTGCAAATGTAAGCATAAAATAAATAATAAAGCTAAATAAATAAGCATAAAAAAATAAGCACAAAAATGTAAGCATAAATGTTCCAGTAGTTTCAAACTATCCTTAACGCTTTAAAACATTTGCATGCACCTTTACTTCAGAAATGAGGTACATAAAACTGGGGATGAGACATTTGAATTCTGAAACCCCACGAATCTTAAAAAACATTTCGAAATTCGAAAGTACAGTCTTTGCGCAATTTGTTCTATCATACGAATATTTCTAATCCTAATGTAAATAACAGTTAAGTGCTTTAACTTATCGAGGAAAAATCTGTTTTTATTAACGTTCAGTACAAGCGTCCATTAGAAAAAGAAAAGTGATTATTTCAGTGGTGGATCTAGATCATCAAAATCACTTAAAAAGACTTCATTTCCATATGTTTATTTCGTGAAAAAAAATAGATCGTTTGATATCTATTTATGTTAACTCTTGAAATAATCCTCTTCCTTCCATACTTGCTTTGGCTTAGAATGATTAAAAAGTACGAATTCCTACTCAAATATTATTTGCTAAATTATACTGAGAACTTGAACGTTAAGTTGTAAAAACTTTATTATATATGTCATTTTTCTATGTTTCTTTTGTATCTTTTTAATAAACAGAAACGCGTTTTTAAAAATTGTATTCTTACATATAAATATTGATTTTCTTTAAAGCAAATATCAAATTTTGCTTTAAGAAAAATTTTTTAAATTAAGTATAAGTTTTTTTTTATTTTCTATAATTAGCCTTATTTCATATAAACGATTTCAGATATTCGTAAGATTCGAGGGACATTTTAAGGACTCCCATTCTAAAACTTTAGGCTCTTGCTTTAAAATCGTTTATTGGCCAGTATTATTTTTCAACATAGCTTATAAGAAAAGCATCATACCTGATAAAATATTTATTACTACCATCATTTTTATTTGACCGATTAAAGTTTTTTAGACTGCATTGATTTTTCAGACCAGAGTTAAAAATAATTCTTCCATCATATATTTCCAAAAGTGTTTTTATCGCATTGATTTTGTCCAACCGAAATATTGAAGTGATTTCATAAACCAATGAATCAAACCTGTTGACCTCTTGATTTCCACAACTGAATACACAGAGGACAGAATAAAGGAAACTATATATTTTTTAATCTCTGATTTGAATTAAAATTTACTAAAATTATTTTGAGAATATATTAAAAAGAAGAGAATTCCTATACAGAAGACAGTTAAAAGAATTCCATATAAAAAGTAAATGAAATCTTTTCGGGAAGAAAATCTATTCTACAAAGAACATGTGAACTGTTTGAAAGAAATAAATGAATATTTTTTCCATAGTTCTGTACAAGATTAGTAAACTACAAAGCTTGCTCTTTTGTGACGTCACTCAGTTCTAATCTGCTCAAAGGACCTACTCCCTTTGTGGCTTCTGTCTCCCACTTTTGTGAGTAAGTGATGTCAGCACAGGAAAGCGCCTAACCTTGTTTGTCTACTGACTTTGGTTCTACGTTTCTTAACATGTTGCTGAGAATCCGTATAAAAAAGCTTTGAATCGATCCGCAATTTTATTCTGTACGGGTGTTTCTAAATAGTTTTCTTTTTTTCCCCTTTTTTTAAATCTGAATCTCCATGCTTTGGCAAATGATTTAAATCAAATCTTTGCTGATAATACTTCTCCGCTTATTTAAAAAACAATCCTAGCTCACCTTTATTAACATTAATTTCAGAGTATCCCGTATTCCTGTATTTATTTCTTTGAACTTCCTCCCCATTCTGTATTTTTCAAAATATCTCGAAACTGCAATTTAATTAATTTTACTTCTCATATTACCATATGTAACCAATATACCACTTATCTATCAGACAGTCAGTTTATCAGTTTAATATTACCAATAGCTTTATTTTAATATTATATTTCACATTGTGCATATGAGCCGACCAGACGGGATAGTGGTTAGTGATGCTGACTGACGCAACCGAAGATCCTGGCTTCGAATCCTTGAGAAAGCATGAATATTTGTAAGCGTATAATATCTGTGAGACATGGGGGGTGCTCAAAATTCACGCCGAAAGTCCTCTTTACTAGTTTGATGGTGCGGGAAGAGGGGTGAGAGACTCTCGGATACATCCCTCTTTCAAAACTGAAGCGGAGCCAGGTAAAGTCATACTGTCACCTATATTGTGCTCAAAGCCCATACAGCCATGAGCTCCTTGGCATGATAAAACTCGAGGACTTGTCCTGAATAGGCGTGATAAATGGGATTAATCGCAACAGCATGCTAAATTTGTAATATTTTAAAGACTTTCAAGAAAGGAAAATAAATAGGTTGTACAACAACTAATAATTAAAATCACAATTTTTTAAAACTTTTTATTTCTTAAACGAATGCATTTAAAAAAAAAACTAGAACACCACTTTTCGTTTTTACTACGCAAGATATTATGCATACCAACCCCATAAACTTTTAGGGGCTTATTTTTACAGTATTAATGAACTTATTTCGTTTCGTGTACTAACATTAACCGAAAGATTAAAATCTTCAAATAAAGAACTTATTTAAAAGTGCAAAAAAGTTGCAATGTCTGTCTTAGATTAAAAAAGTAAATAAAACTAATTTTTAGACTCGATTAAGAACGACGATAAAAAGTTTTGCTATCTCATTTAGATTATAATAGCAAAAAAAAGAAGCTTTGTAACCAATCTTATGAAAATTTGAAAAAGTAACGTGTATAATTTAATTAAGTTACAAAAGTGTGAAAACAAAATTTATAACTTAGACCATATAAATAAAGAACGCAAATCTTTGACCTTAATTCTGTTATAAAATATTCAGATTTTTGTATCTTACTTAGTTAACA
>KK117020.1:46593-100542 GCA_000611955.2 Stegodyphus mimosarum
AAATCTGTAAAATTTTAAGAAGTAAAATATTTTGAAATATTCGAAAGTGATTCTCTCGTAACTGTAATAACTAAGCATCTTTTCAGTGAATAGCTCCCTACTATTTCACACTGATCTTATATATTTGAAGAACCAAGAAGTAACTGGCATTTTCGTGACTTTATAAAAGCTCAAAACAAAAATTCTCACAACGTCTTACCTTTAAAATGAAATCCCATATATGTTAGATCTTAAATTTATTATGCCGCACACCAATGTTATACGAATTTAAAAAAGCCAGAAAATTTCACAGCTGGCTTTTCTTTTGTTTTAAGTTTGCATTTTTTCTTCTTGAGTTGCGATTGCACAAAACATAAGGGCGAAATGCCTGAACTGAAACTGAAGCTGGTAATAAAATATTACGAATGGTATAAAATTTATTAGATTTGCATTTAATGCATCATGCAATCATTTCAGAAGTTCTTTTTAATAATAATAGGAGCAATCTGAATCTTATCACAGTGCAGGGAAAAAATATTGAAAAAGCAATTGTACGATAAAAGAACAATAATCGTGCATTATCGAAAGATATGTTTCAGAAGCATCAACTTATTTCCAGATTTCTTTTCCCACGAAAGAAATATAAGATCTTAAGTAATGTGGTATGTATACAAATCCATGCCCTTGTTTTTATCATATGCTGAATGCACTGGCGAGCTAACTAAGCGTAATTCGAGGCTGAGATCCCATCACGCTTCAGAGCACCAAAATAACGACTACGGTTACCCAAATTCTGTTCCCTTCCCTACCTGTCGTTAAGAAGACATTGCCAGATCCATATTTCCTTCTCCAGAATCTGGCAAAAAAAAGAAAAAATATATATATAGATACCTTAATGCAATTCAATTTTTTTATCATTTCTTTAATATATATATATATATATATATATATATATATATATTTCTCTTTTCAAAAATTCCTAAACTGGCGCATAAACATGCCGGAAAAATCTCATTTTCCCATCCATAGCGGAGAGCGACCGTTACCGTTGGAGGAAAAGGAAGGAAAATAAAAAAACCGGATAAGAATCCAGGAGAGATGGTACAATAAAGAAGACCGGAATCTTAAGGAACGTGGGAGTTTACGAGTCCGGGCCACTTCCCCATCTACTGGCTTTAGTGCCTCTTGCTGCATATCAACGAGCTGCAGAAGAAAGGATGGATCTTTCAACCTGTTGGATCTCTTGCACTTTTAAAATACCGCTCACATTTTTCATTCATTTAGTTTTTTTTTCTTCCGGAATGGAGAGAACGTGATTTTTCTAAGTTGAAATTTTGCGATGTTTATCAGTTCCTGGATCGTAGAATTCGATTTTATCGATGTGTCATTTCCGAAACAGGCATCATATGTTAAGCAAACTGATCTTGTTAGCAAGAAGGAGGCATTTCTGGACACGTACACGAATACACACAATGATTCTCATCTTTTGAACTCATTTATTTGTTTTTTCAAATAGTAGGTAAAACATAGAAAACTCACGATGTAAAAAAGATAAAAAGTTGAAATTCTAATTATATTAATTATGCATTCACTAATTTACCAAGTTTAGAAGGTTTGATCTTTATATTACTAACGATTTAAAATTTGTATATATATTGATAATAGAAATGAGACCAATACAGAAGAAAAACAAATTAAAATATTTGTTCATGAGCGACAACTTATTACATATTGCAAGTAAAAGCAGTTACAAATTGCAAGAACTGAACACAGAACTCAATACCAACAACAGGCAGTTCAATAAGTTTAATTGCCATAATCTTAACTGTCATGCAGATCATTAATCAGATGACTTCTTATCTAAACTAAAACTCTCTTACCCCAGCATATTTTACGAGATTTAAACAACTAACCGCTTTAAATGAAACTGCTTAGCTGCTTCCTAAATTCACCCATAAATAAGAACATAACGGAACTTTATAATAGGATGGTAATGAATAATCTTCACAACAACTAGTTCTACGTTTATACTTCTTTAAATATACTATTTACTTTTTTTTTATACCTTACGAATTTTAGTGTATCCAGACTGCAACAGATGGCGTTACCGCCGTGTGATGTCATACGGTCGTCATGGTATCGAGAATTCTTTTTGCTTTTTTTTACATAGAGTGCGTATTCGAAACGTGATCTGCTTATGGTGATTAATAGTGTAAGAAAATGCTATTTTATATTCTTTAGTGGAAAATATAAAAGTGCGCAGTCGTCATGTGGACGGCTTACTTCATATTAAAAATGATACTAATTAGAGTGTTTATTTATTATTAGTGTATACAGTCCATTTTCTCGTCTTCAAGTGAAAACAAAACAAACTATATTCATACGTCCCGGTTTTTAAATATTCATACATTTTGAAAAATTTACAGATTTACATAATTTTCTCGATACTTTGGTTTGTTTGTTTAGTTTCGGTTTAAAATTGCTGAACGCTTTAACTCACTATAACACTGATTTAAAATGATGCATAGTTTACACGCACTCTAAGCAAAGCAGTTCAAGTTTCTTACCATGAATATATATCACCAGGCGTGGGATAGATCTGTGTTAGAGCGGTCATGGAAAACCATCTGTATGAGACAACAGTCTATTATAATATCAAAAGAAGTGGTCTAACACTATCTGTTAGTAAAGGTTTCCCGCTCATATTACTTCCTTAACCCCCTAAATACAGAATGCGAAGTTTCGGTCGATAGCCAAAGCCTGGTTCAGAGTGGACGCCATATTGGCAGAGCCAGTATGTGTGAAAATGAGTACGTTTCTTTCCATAAATTAATTCGATTATAAGTAGCAACTATAAATAACGACTTGTTTGATTTCTGAAGATGGTTTAGTCTTTTACCTATAACCAGAGAAACATGAAATAAATGCTGTAAAAACTCAAATTATACTCAGAATTTGATATTATGGAAAATGTATAAGAATTCAAAGTCTCCATTTAGTAAATTTTTACAATTCAAATCTAAGTGAATTATTACAGTAATATAGCAAATCATAAAAGTGTAGATGTTAAGGCTTTAAAAATAAGGAACTGAATCAATAAAAATAAAAGATAAAAATTCAGAAACGAAATAAAGTTTTCGGAACAAAAAAGTTAAATGAATGCGTAATATAGATAAAACATTAAATGTAACAGCAAGAATTTACGACTAGTGTAGAATTTTACATAGAAATAAATGTTTAGCAATGGGTAAGTGTAGGGGCGGACAGAACAACTGGAACAATTATGAATGTTGCCATAAACATGAAATGTTTAAAGTTCTAAGTAAGGGAAATGTGTGCGTGGAGTGTAAGGAGCTGTAAGGAAATGAGTAAAAGCGGGGTGGAGCGTAAGGAAATGAGTATTTTTAGAAACATTTTACGCATGGAAATTACCGAATTTTATGAAAGATCTCCAAGATACTTTAGTTAAAATCGATACACTTCTTCAGACATTTACAGAGTTTTAATAAATATATTCGCCAAAAGTAACATCTTCTTGCAAAACCGAAAGAATAAGGAACACAAGAAGCATGTTTAAAAGGAATCTAAGCAAAATCTTGAATAAATGTGCATAACAACGCTAATTCTACTGCATGTGAAAAAGTTACAAAAGTAGTTAAAATATCACTCAGAAAACAATGTTTTCGAAAATGAATGCACAAATAAAAAAAATTAATCAGTTTTAATTAATTCCAGTACCAGTAAATATGCCGTAGGGCATAATTAATTTCAGCAAATATGCATAAGTGCACTCTGTCCTTTACGAATAGTTAGAAGTCAAGAGAGAACTTGAGATAAAACTTTATATCTCAGCTAATGAATGAGGCGAACACCAGAAAGTCGAGAGGATATATTTCTGAAATTTCTTCAGGAATTGAGAATCTTCATATATGTTTTGCATATGCAGAAGTTTCGCCAAAGTATAATTAATACCATTCATCAAAAGATAAGCATTATTTCGTTACAATGATTCGCTTGATGAAATGTTTAGATTCTTTCTTACATTTATTTCGGTCTTTTTAAGTACCAATAACATTTAACCGACTTTTGTTTACATAGGTACTACTTAGTAAATTGAACTTTGATCATTGTAATGCTTTAAATGTCATTCAAAATGTATGCGAAATTTTTAACACTGTTAAGAATGATACCATGAATAATATGAATGGCGTGCAGTCTTTATACTTGGATACCAAAATATGAAATACGCACTTACAAGCAATCTTTTGGCCTCATTTTATTTATTGTTATGGCAAGAGTACTTTAAGAAGAGAAAATGAAATAAAGATGCCGTAGAACTCGCCTGCTAGCCGAATCAAGCCAGATAAATACATATCCGCAATATAAAATTTTAGAGCAACGCAGTGAAATCATAAGATCTATCCCAAGCATTTGTATTGCCATGTCTGTAAGTACATAAAATGCTTCATATAGTTCCGTGCTCAGTTAACAATATTTCTTAATTATTAGGGAAAACACTTAACGCTTTTTTCAGAGATCTTAACGCTTTTTTCCATCTCATTCCCAATCTAAAGATAAATATTAAAAACTAAACACAAGAAGATTAATTTTATGTCCTTCATGTGACTCCATACGACGAATTCTTAGGTACTGGAATTGTACTGGATTAGTGCTTTCTGCCAGTTTATAAATATTTCTAAAGATTAAAATTTTCCTGCAAAACTCATATTTCTGTTTTTTTAACTAGCACTTCAAAAATACATTTTTATTGCAGCAAACATTCTGCATATTCGTGATTCTGGCTTGGTGGCATAACTTAAAATTTAAAAAATGTATCACTTCTGAAAAAAAAAACAGAAAATTATTTATAATTTAACCAAGGATAATACTGCAGTTATAATTCGAACTTAATTCATTAAATAAACAAAGCGATAAACTAACGTAGGTAACACCTGCTTGAGTGTTTGCCTGCACAAAACGAAAATCGGGAACGCTAAGTCCGTAGTGTAATTTTGAATGTTACGAAATGTAAATTGCTAGAATCATAACATTGTAGCAGTTTTCATAATCTATACATTTATCTATATTATCATTTTTGCGGGAAAATCTAAAATAGCAGAAGTTAATTTTTCAGAACTCCACAATCTACTGTGATTTGCATAGTAATAAAAACATTTTTTAAAAAATTTAACGGTAACTTTTTACACCTTAATATGGTGTATGAATAACAAAAATTATTCAACCATGCGTCTTTTTATAACTTATTTTCCGAAAAATTCATATGCTCTTATCACAAATTATAATAAAATTTAAGATAAAAATTAAATATTACTACAATTAAAAAAAAGAACTTTTAGCGAAAAACATTTCTGACTTTATTTAACTTCATAAAAAGATAAAAATTACAACATTATGATAAAGCATTTCTGTATAAATTATAGAATCAGAAACAAAATAAAGGAATGAAATTTAAAGCGCATTTTACGCTCCATTATTGTAGTTTTACTGATTCATTTTTTCTCTTATAAGGTAAGAAATATTCTTTAAGATTAATGACTACAAGTCAGAAACACAATGGGATGCAATTACTGTGTTAAGCGACTATTTAAAGTAATCTTTATTTGTAACTTGCAATAAAATAAGCAACGAACATAAATCCCTCATCTAATTATAACATAAAAAATCTTTTCAATTTTGAAAATAAAATTAATTAACTACTTTTTTTACTTTTTAACAACAACTATTTTTAGCTTCTTATAACACAACTACAAAAATTAATAAAGAATTCTTGTTAAAAAAATCTCATTCCCAATCTAAAGATAAATAAACTAAAAACAAGAATATTAATTTTATCTTATATATTGCCGTGTTCCAACGACTATGCTTCTTAAATATAATCAGATTACACTTGGAAATATTGCACGATAATTTACAGCTTCTGTTTGTTACTATTTAAAATTAACACTGATTATTCATAAAAAAAGAAATAATTACCATTTGATAAAGGTATAATTGCATCTTACACAATAAATATAAATCAAATAGTTTATTTTTAATGATATTCGAAGCTAAAAAATAAAACAAATCATCTGAAGGAACTTTCAAAGAATGTGTTCCATGAGTATTTTCAACATCTTCATAAACGTTGGCAAAAGTTCATCAACAGTTCCATCAAAATTAATGTTTTGATAGAAATATAAGGCTAATAATTAATTTGAAATTTTTGAAGCTACCTTGTACAAACAAGATGATAGGAAAGTCGATTTTTTTAAACATTAATCGCAGATAATGCTTCTCGTTTTCAATATTTGTCAGTATACTATAGACAGTTTTATGAAAATAGCTTATTTATTGTGGATGGAAAAGATATGCAAAATAAAATGCATTTTAATATAATCCTTGCACAACAAATAATTCCGATTAGGTTAGTAAAATATTAACAAATTTTAATAGGCTAAAAGCAAATTTTAGCAAAATTCGCAGAGTTAATCAAAAACGAATTTATTGACTTACGTCACATTCAATTCATGTTGAAAAGCTAAATTTAAAACTTACTGTTCAAATTTAGGAAGAAACTAAAAAATAAAAGTTTGTTCTGTTTGGAAATTAATAATACTATATTTACTGGACCTTTCGCACTAGAGGAACATATGCTTATAGAAGCTTCCCAATCATAGCATTGAAACTGACTTTACTGTAACTATGGATCTTATTTTATAGAATTATATTGCTGGAAGCATGTGTCTGAGATTCCTATTTATGAAAATAAAGCCTATAACTGCTTTTATCGAAACCACTCTCCACACGTTCCATTTTAATGATTCGCAGAAGAAGACAAAATTATTCTTTATTTTTGCTGTATGTATAAATGAAATTTATTAGGCAGATTCAATATATTCAATAACATAAATATAATTGAATATACTGAAAAATAATCTGAAGCTTTATATGTTAACAACTTTACTACTCAATATAATTTTCATATTCTTAAATATGAAAAATAAATAAGCATACCATAGATATAACAGGTAACTTTTACATTAAACTATAATCCTAAAAGATAAATATGTATGGTATTTGAACATACATTATAAAATCTCAAGGACAGTTATAAAAAAAGGGTTAAGATTTTTATCATTGAGGAGAAGACTAAGGAGAAGAAAATAAAAAAAGGAAGGAAACAGAAAGAGCTTGGTTGCCATGGTAACAATAGACTAACCTTCAGGGCACCGGGTGTCCCATCCATTAGCGACGTTCTGCACGAACTTATCTTTCTTGCCAATCCTGAAAAAGATAAGATACTCCATTATAAGGTAATTTCACCGGGATCGTTTCATTTCGATTCAAAAATACATTTCACAAAAAGAATAAAATTTGCTAAATGCAATGAGGTGGACACCAGAAAGTCCTGTTTAAAGCAGCAATTTCTCATTCATGTTCGTTTCCTTTTTTTCGGGGGGTATAAGACCATTTTAGCAACTTAAATTAATAAAAGTACGTTTTTTGTTGCTATGTTTACCATGTTTCATGAACTAAGCAAAGGAATGTTAGTATGTTACTAGCAAATTTTGTTTTTAAGGAAATGAGATGGCTGTTTTGTTTATTTGGTTATGAAGAGCCCGCCACTGAAAAGAAAAATTTTGTAAAAATCATGATGCAATTTTATGAGGTTTATTATAATTAGCACATTTTTATCATCATTTTCCCCAGTAACTTCTATTTCTTTTGTCAGCTTTTACCAGAATGCAAACTAGTTGGACTTTAAACAGCAAACGAATATGTAATTTAAGAAGAGAGCTTTAACATCATCAGAAAGCATATTTTTCTCTAAGCCGTCTATGTGACTGCCCATCTGGTTTCGGTGAGTGAATTCTTGAATTTGCCGGAGCGCATGCTTTAGAAATCCGAGTAGCAGAAGCTGAGTCGTTACACATTGAAGTGTTTGTTGCCTTGTACATATTTATGCATTAGTATTTTTAAGATGCGGGAAGTAAGCTTTGTTAATTTTAGATGCATATACAAGAGATAGTTATAATAAGATTTATAGTTGAGATTTAGCTTTTACCTCTGCTTTTAAAATGTATCATTTTAGGTAAGTGAGAAGATGAAAATTCTTCCAAAAAAAGGTTTAAAAGCTGTAGTTACAAGAATAAATACAGAAAGGTTATACAAGCTGTAGTTACAAGTTTAACCTTGCCATGTAACAGTTTCTTACGAATTGCTTTATTTACAACGTACATTACCGTCCATAAGGCTTGAAACACGTTTCACATTTTAAAACACATTTCTTTTCACGCTGGATATAACTTTTTTTTATTTAAAACTTATTCCTAGATAATAAAGAATTTATTATCGAATTAGGATATCTTGTTTAAAATGGGAAATTTTGTATAGTTTTACAAGATAATATGAAAAACCAGGCCGGCATTTAAAAAAAACTAAAAAGAAACTGAGAGTATGCATCTGATTCTGAATTCCTCCTAACTTGAAACTTTTCTAAAATCGCGAGAGCTTTACTTTGAATATTTCGTTTTAGAAACCTTTTTACTTAACTTCGCTTTAGATGCAGGAAAAAAAGGAACTTCAAAAACTGAAGAAAATAAATATCTAACAACCAAGTTACATTAACAAGCATTAACAGCAAATATATCAAAATGGGCCCTGAGGGAGAAGAAAAAATTCAATGTTATTGAGTCTATGAAAAGAAGATGAATGAAACAAATGTCAAAATCGTGATATAAAAGGACTGTAGTACCCGGAAAACGACTTCAAATGATTCTTGTTGAAAAAGAGAAAATTATGTTTAAGGAATATAAAAAATAGAATGTGTAAGACTGAAAAAAAATTCTTCTTACTGATAAATAAAAAATTATACCTGTTTGGCAGTAACAGAAAGACAAAACAACTATTTGGTGAACGGATGAACATCAGTGTACACCAATTGCCAAGCATAGAGATGACTAATGTTTTGCCAATGTAGCTGGAAATTTCCTCAAAGTAAATTATATTTCCAACAAACATGCCTAGCATACGGTTTAAAGGAATATGTAGCAGATGCAAATATAGTTCTCCAACACTTTCCCACGTGTTGTTCTCCAACATACTATATACAGTTAGTGCCTGATTGATCTTCAATTTATTTTCTTGAATTTTCTTGACGCCAAACATTTTTTTTAATCATTTTGGGAGCGTTTTGTGAAAATAAAAGCCTAGAATAGATCTAAATTAGAAAAAAAAACCATTCCAAGCTATGAATTCATATGATCTTGATTGAAAAATCCAAAATTTGTCTTTCAAACATAAAATAACTTTGTAAACTCTGATTAGTGTATGAAAAAATTACGTAGTTGGAATATGTTAATATCTCGAATTGCAAGTTTGTGATAAATGATCTGGGAGATATTTTTAAGATTCAAACATACAGACATAAAGTAATAGCTTAATATCCCTTATTGCAAAAAAAATTAAATTATCTTTAATTTCTTTAACGATATAATTTCCGTAAAATATAATAATAATTATAGTTTGTTTCGGAGCTTTAGAAAAAATCGCGGACTATTTTCAAACTCGCTGTCATTTTTCTTAGAAAATCCATCATAAAAGGCATTTTTAAAAATATATTTCGTTGTTTATGTTCCAAAAAGGAATGCTTTCAAACGCTATCGGAAATATTAATATTTGAAAATTTTAATTAGAAAATTACAGAACTGAAGGCCATCAACAAAACTTAAATTTTAATAAAATTTTTATGAAATGTACTTGAAATTTCGTGGGTGGGGTAGCTTATTTTAGGTAACAAATGCAGATTTTTTTTTTAAAAAATCAGTTTAAGTTGTACTATTAATTGTGTTCGGTTCATTCAATCCCAAACACCTGACATTGGTTATCGACATTATTAATCAGTACTACTAACAAAACCCTCCTTCAATCTATCGTAAAACAAAACAAAACAACAAAAATATGTTTTCGGTAAATTTTAAGAGCTAGATAATGGCATCACATTCGACGTATTATGATTTAATTTCAAAACAAAAATACTTGGGTCAGAGAAACCAATATTTTTTCCACCCGTTTTATTAAACTGTCATTGCCAATCCTTCATTCATTTTCATTATACTGAATTTTCTTCATAAAAACATTCTGTGTAGTCTTCAAAATTATCCAAATTATCTTACAATCTTACCGATAAATTCGCAATCCAAACAAGAGTGATATTAAAAACTCAAAAACTGAACTTTAAGCTCGTTGTTGCCGAGCTAAAGTGCTTCGTAACTAATAAACAAGTAAAACCTCAAAACTAAATGAATTTTTCCTTGTTGCAAATTTCTGTTTACGTTTTTCATGATAAAAGACGAAGGGCTTTTCCGATAGTGTAAAAAAATGACATCACTATGAACGACAACGTTATAACAAGGCAACCAATCTTCCAATGAATCAAAAATCCATAGTTACATTTAAATGAAGTCCAGCTCTTCCTCCCTTCTTTACTAAAAAATGGTGCTAAAAATAGTCTTGGGATGCTTTTTATCATACATTATTCCCTCCCATATCTAACATAACATATCAGTTTTCGATTCCGATTTCCCGCTGTATTTTGGAGATAATTTTGCTGTGCCACTTGAGAAACACGATAAGAAGCAATTATTTAACAACTGTGCATGAACAAATTTTTTTTTCTTGCACATCTTTTGCGACTGTACAGAGCAGGTAATCTTTACGAGTTGAGTTCTATCGATAATGGTGAAGAAATCGATGCATTAATACTCTTTTTCAGACTAATTTCCAAAAGATCAATATTTTTTTCACGAAATGGGCACTTAACGGAGAAAGGATTATGAAGACAACATATTTCCCAAAGTGCACATGTTGAGGAAAAAAATAATAAAAAATATCGTAATGAGTTAGCTGTTCGTCAGCAGATTTACCAAGTCATCCTCTAACTCAGCCAATGATTTACTGTTATGTAAAACCGTAAAAATCTATATAAATGCATTTCTGAAAATTGCACTGAGAAAGCTGAAAATCAAAGAACTTCACACACCTAGGGCAATATAAGAAAGCTGAAATTTAAAAAATTTCAAAAATAAAAAAGAATAATTTAAAGAGAAATCACAATGTGATCTTTGCATGCTGAATTTGGGCTAGCATTTGAAACGCTAAACAGTTATGATATGTTTACCAATTTGAGATTTTGTCCTTAACATATTAAAGGAATAGGACATAAAAATGTATAATTAAAAACAAGTTATTTAAAATGACAAAAATAGATAATAAGAAAAAAATTATTCTTAATTAACGCTATATGGAGATTTGTCCACTTAATTAATATAGAAATAAAAAAAACTTAATTATTCAAGACACAAACACTAGATCGCTTGCCTACGGGACTTGTCACAATTATTTCTCTCAATGGCATATTTCAGTGGCAGTATTTTCTATTTTGCTAGGACACTAAATCATCGGACTGAAAAGATTAAATGCCTCAAAGATGATTCTTTCGAGAGTTTACTTTAATGCCAAGAAGATAGGAGTGAACCAATACCTTTAGGTAAACAACTGCATTATCTTTTTACATTATATAATAAATTAACGAGACTAATGCTCTATTTCACGTTCCCTTTTCAATCGAAAGAACCATCTGTTGAGTGTGAATCTTTCGATGTTGTTGTATAGTTGTCTTCAATAGATTTGTTGAGGATGGTTACGCAAATGATTCTCAACATATACTATACAGATCTCAGCAGTGGTTGATTTTAGCTCACAGAACTTTAAATGTGTACCAAATATTTAAAGAAATAGAATGCTGAATATGAACTAATGTAGTACTTAATTTCGTCTGCTGAATAATAGCTTTATTTGATCAAATCTTTAAAGGATTGCTTGCTTCAAAGTAGAACTACCACTCATAATCGCCACTCTTTAGCTATTATCAAACAGCTGATTTTTAACAAATTTGTGAGATACGGAATATCATGAAATAGATAAAATTACCTGTTAGTAGATTTCAGGGATTTATTGAATGCGAATCGATCCATAAAAGGCTAATAATATTTTATAATTACCAATTAACACCAGAATTTTTTATGTTTAATATATTTACCAGACTTTCTTATTCTCTTTAATAAAAAATATTATAAATTAAGTGAAAGTCCAGTACTTAAAATAACGGTGTCACCAACACTTCATTAATATCTCGACAGCTCTACTACATAACTTTCGAAAGAATGGTAATAGTTCTATACTATTAGAAAGAAGCAAATACACAGTCCAGTCACATTAATGTGACCATCTGTCAAAAGCCAGAATAACCACCTTTCGCAGAGCGGACTGCTGCGAGACGTGCAGGAAGAGAGTCACATAGGTCCCTGAAGGTGTTCTCTGGGATGTTGAGCCATGCCGACTCTAATGCCGTGGCCAGCTGCGCTAGATTACGCGGTTGAGGATCCATTGCGCGAACAACTCGATCGAGATGGTCCCACAGATGCTCGATTGGGTTTAAGTCAGGTGAGTTTGCTGGCCAGGGGAGGACGGTAAACTCATCCTGGTGCTCTTCGAACCACGCACGTACACTGGCAGCTGTATGGCACCTCGCATTGTCCTGCTGGAAGATGCCATCATCCTGAGGAAAAACAATGCGCATGTAGGGGTGAACATGGTCCGCAAGGACAGATGCGTACTTGTATTGATCCATTGTGCCTTCCACAATGATCAGTGAACCTAGAGAATGCCAGGAAAACATTCCCCAGACCATAATGCTCCCGCCTCCAGCTTGGACCGTTCCGGCAATGGTTGCAGGGTGGTTCCTTTCAGAGGTTTCACGCCTTATACGCCAACGTCCATCTGTCCGATGGAGCATAAAACGCGATTCATCCGAAAACGCAACCTGTCGCCACTCAGTGGACGTCCAGCTGCTGTACTGGCGTGCAAATTCTAGCCTTCGCCGTCGATGAACAGCAGTCAGCATAGGTGCACGAACCAGGCGTCTGCTTCGGAGGCCCAGACGCAGCAATGTTCGCTGAATAGTACTTTGGGAGACACTTTTGGTAGCCCCTTGGTTCATTTTGGTGGTCAGTTGCTCAACGGTAGCCCGTCTATCTGCCCGAACGCATCTCCGCAACCGTCGTTCGCCTCTGTCATCTATGGCCCGTGGTGCACCACATTTGCCACGTCGCTGATTTTGGACAGTCCCATTTTGCCATGCACGGTACACTTTTACCACGGCGGCACGCGAACAGTTCACAAACTCAGCCGTTTCGGAAATGCTTCCACCCTTGGCCCGAAAGCCAATGATCATGCCCTTTTGGAAGTCGGATAAATCGCTTCGTTTCTGCATTACGCCAACGATTGAAATGTTTTCCGAAGCCCTCACACACCCTTTATATACGCTCAACTGCACTGTGCTGCCACCTGCCTTCTTTGATTGGTTATTTAACTCTGACATGGAAAGTACGTGGTGGTCACATTAATGTGACTGGACTGTGTATGTTTTTATTACATATGTAGAGTCATTAGGTTATTTTTGAAGCATGAGACGTGAAAAATGTGCGATGTCCTCGCGGGGACTCGAGCCTAGACCTCTCGAACACGCGCGCAGTGAGCTAGAGTTATACTCCGAAGGTATGCTAAAAAAGGTCCACCACCTTTTTTAGTTCGGGCGCTACTGTAAAGTCATTAGATTATTTTTGAAGCAGAAGATGTGCGAAATGTGCAATGCCCTCCTCGAGACTCGAACCTAGACTCGCGAATACGCGCCCAGTGTGCTACCGTTACATCCCGAAGGTATGCTTGAAGAAGACAGAAAATACCTTATATGCTTTCCCTTCTAAAGGGCGACTGAGGATTAGGGAACCCAATCGCCAAATCCTGGGGGAGACGAATTATTGTCCACCACCTTTTTCAATTCGAGTGCTAGAGTCATTAAATTATTTTTGAAGCAGAAGATGTGAAAAATATGAGATGCCCTCGCTGGGACTCGAACCTGAACCTCTCGAATATGCGCCGAGTGTGCTACCGTTACGTCACGAAAACATGATGGAAGGACTGAGAAAATACCTTATACATATACTTTAGAGGACCTTTCATCGTCAAATTACAAACAAACCAGTCAAATGTACCATCTTTAAATAAATTCATAATCCAAAAATGTAACTTAAAGTAAATGAATAATCAGGATTGTAACCAAAGTATTTGCCAAATAATTGAAGAAAAAATTCCAGTTCCGAAACATACGGCACATTTATCAAAAACAATCCCAGAAACTCTTTCTTCAGCATATTTACCAAAGTATTTATCTTGCAATCAGCTTCACATGTTACATCGATATATAGCTGCATATTTTATCAAAGTTTAAAAGAAAAAGGCACCTTTCTATTTGGTTACGACAAGCCACGAGAAGCAGGGAATTTCGAAAGAAAAGTGACTTTAAAAACCAAATATTATTTTGCTTATCAATCCAGCCCTTAAAGCTAATATTTCATTATTGTGTCCTCGTGATGGTGATGATTTAAAAACAGCTGCCTTCCCTATGATAAGGAGAATGCACATCACAATTAACAGTCCATGTTTTAGAAAATATAACAATAGAACGTAAAAGAAATGCTATTCCAAGTGGCAGCATATTGCCTAATTTCTTGTTGTCTGCCATCAAGGTTTCTTACTTGGCTAGCTGAAAAAAAGCCACTGGCTCTGAAGAATAGAGATTATTTGTTTTGAGAGAAAATGTCGGAGTGGCCAGATTTGTCCTTGACATTTTAGGCGAGCCGTCTCTCTTAAGCAGTTCGATGCAGATTTTTAGTCAGAAATCAAGGACTTTAGGAAGAACATATTAAAGGAATAAATATAATCTTATATATAGTACTGACAAATTCATCATCATAAAACGTTTCCACTACCGCAGTACATACGTTCATATTGCTACCTGTGCTTTGAAGATAATATATAAGTCGTCAAAAGATTTCTTTGTCATTCTGGAATTACTTTTCGAACATCTTGAAGGAAATTTTTTGTGAGATGTTTTTGGTGTTTCAGTAAGCAGTTTTAGCATCGTCAAAAAATACAAAATCTGATGTGTGCACCACATGACTCCCTTGTACGGAATACTAAATTATACGCATTTTGCATTTCATTTAAACTTATTGGAAAGAATTAAATCTACTTCGTCGATAGCGCATAAACCACAATAAAATAAATTCACTCTTTAAAATTCACTATATTTGTTTACCATAGCGACAATCTGGCGCTAGGTTCACTTAACAGCGTTATATCGCATTCATTTTATAATTCAGAATGCACAAAAATTATGTATATCATCTGAAAAATTACCTAATCGTTGCTATATGTTCTATTTAAATACTATGATAAATTTAAAACGATGTATAAAAGAAATTAAACAAACAAACAAACAAAAAAGGAACAGTTTTTCCACAGACGATTCAGTATTTCTCATTCAATTAATTCAGATCTCATTTCGCGACAAGGCAAAATACATGAAAACTCAAAATATCTATATAAAAAATTACGAAGTAAATCTTAAACACTTATTTCCTCGAATAAATACCAGAAAGGATAAGCAGGATTTAATAATAAAATAAACAATAAAAGAAGACAAATAGACAAATAAACATACAGCTACGTCTTGACTAAGTAAGTTTTTTATTCATTAAATAAATGTGCGTGATATTAATTTAAAATTAAGTAACATCGCAATTTTTTCCCGGCATTTGTTTTTGCCATTTTGAACAGCGTATTATATGTATCACATTCTATGTTTTATATCTGAAATACATAAGAGATTGATTCTTAAAGTAGTCTGCCAATCATTACTGTTTAGTTTAAAATTGTTCGGGAAGTAGTGCATAGAGTTTGCAATGTTTAAAAAATTTATGACTTTTACTTCCTTGTAGGAATGGAAGCATTGTAATTGCGAAAATTTTCGGGTATCCTACTTCAAGGAAAATATCTAGTTTAACTGCTATCGAATGCAATTTAACGATGTTTTTGAGTGACATCTGTACGTAGGGACAGAATAAAAAACTCTTTTTCCCAAAACGGGTTGCGAAAATGGAATCAGAAGATATTTTTTCGGGATGTCTGAACATACGTACGTACTACGTAAGTATGTATGTATCTCGCATAACTCAAAACCGAGTAGCCTCAGAACGTTGAAATTTTGTATATAGGACTGCTATAACATGTAGTTATGCGTCTCCTAATATGGTTGCAATCGGCAGCACCAAAAGTATATATGTATATATATATATACCCACGCTGTTACGTGGCTTTTTGAGCTCCGTGTTTTTATTCTTCTGTGTTGGTAAAGTGCGCATTTTTTGTTTTAAAAGGCATTAAATTATGTTGTTCTTATCTTCCGGTTAAGATTTTTATGCTTTTTGTTTATGCTGCACGCAATAGTTGTAGAATTATCAACAATTCAAATGTTGTTTAAGTGTATCTAAGCCTAATTTATTTACCACAGCAGCCACATTTTATACATTTGAAACTTAGCAGAATAGTGAATTGAGTCAGCTTTTGCACTTTCAGCGTCTTTTTACGAGTGGGACCAAAAGTTTACTTTCAATTTTGTGCACCGAACACTGGTCGAATTGCTTGTTTTTGCGCGCACACTTTAATTTTAACTGCATAAATTTCTTTTTTAAATTGTATTAACTGTATTTGGTGTTTTGCATTTTTCTATATTTTTCAATTTTTAAAAGATATTTAGAGTTTTATGTACTTTTTGCCGTACCGCGAAGTGAGAAAATAAGAAATACACATCCAATGAAATTCAATAAGAAATACACATCCAATGAAATTCAATAAGAAATACACATCCAATGAAATTCAATAAGAAATACACATCCAATGAAATTCAAGGAAATAAGTTTAAACGAAATGCAGGAAAAACTGTGTATAGTTTAATATTCTGCACAAGGAAGTCATGTGGTGTTCACATCAGATTTTTATATTTTTGGAATTAATTTTTTTTAAACTTACTGAAAATTTAATGGTAAACACATCAAGACATTTAAGAAATTTTTAAAATTCTCTTTTCCAGGTTTGTTGTAAATGTCAGGATGCGATTTAATTTATTTTCTTCTCTATATTCCGCTGCTTTATACATAATGCTAGAAAACTTAATCCTTAAGAATTCACGGCGCATTACTATCGAACACAACTGTAAACGGATTTTCGGAGCTACAAAGAAGAGAAAAAGTAAGAAAATTGTTGCATCAAATTTTGGTAGCAAAAGAATCGTCATTGTAAAAATGAAGTGGAATTTTGATGGATAGGCTACAGAAAAGCTTTGAAAGATTTAGAAAATAAATGGAGGATTGTTTTGTCGAGAATTTGATGCTTATGGAGATCTTGTTTAAGGCAATGAATTCCAGCCTGGAAAAAATAACGAAACGAAAGAATTCTGATACTTCATGAATAATTCTAAAATAGCTCAAGTGACGATATTTTGAAACGTAGTAAGAACAAGTTTGTTAAAATCCAATACTGCTCAGTTTCTAAATTTTTATAAAAGTTTAGTAAAATCATTTTTTTAGTTCTTTCGGGAAGCAGCATTCCGGAAAGGTGTAAAAAAAGTAAATTCTTCACAGAGACATTGAAGGAAGATTTTCTACAAAAATTTAGCAATTACTTACGAACCAGACATTTTAATAAACTTCTCATAAATAAATTTTTAAAAATATTTTCTAGTCAAATTTTTTAATTTATTGTGCGTCTGTACAAAAACATTTCATCTTCTTAAGAGAAACATTATTTGTAGACGTGTCTTTTATATCTCAGTTGAATCAGAACGTTCAAAATGAAGTATTTATTAGTAGTTAAAAGAAATTGTAGCTAAAAATATCCGTGCTTCACTCATAACACAAAAACCTTCTTCTAAAAAAACCAGAGTCCTCTAAAATAAAGGAAATATACATTAAAAAGACTTTTGAAAGTGATGCGAAGAGAGAAAATTTTTCCAGGTAATTACAACATTACATACTGTATTGTTAAGGATGATTAAAATCGAATTTCGTGGTTGCTAACGAAATTAAGTACTCTTTTCTAAATCAAAAATCTTTTCTAATTCTTTCTTTCTAAATCTTTTCTAAATTCTTTTACTAAATCATATATATATATATATAAGTGCTTGAAATTCTATAGCTGAAAATTATAAATGTGCTATGTATATTCCTGTATGTGCAGATTGATTTCTGTCCGTAGAGAATGATTTTGTCCATCGGCCAGTGAATCTAAAATATTTGTACGGAATCCAGAACTTCTTAGGCATCTAGAAATATCCATACATTATTGCGGTGAAAGTATACAACTCGTAATTTTAAATATGATAGAAATTACATAACATTTCTTTCATTACTGACTGCCAGTACCGCATAATGATTTGAGAAAAACATGACGATATAAAGTTAAAGAGAAGAAATTAAATGCTTATATTTATTTATAACAATAGTGTTAAATTTTGAACTGAATTTCCTTCCCTATTTTTACCGAGTTTGAATAGAGGGCTTCAATTCAGTGGAGAAAAAGACAAAGTATAAGCAAAATTAAAATTAAGAATCTAGTGGAATTTATACATTTGATTAAAATTATTATTAAAAGAACAGCTGCTACATCGTATCTTAAACTGATTAATCATTGGATTTCAATTAAAGTGTTATTTGTTTAATTATAATTTTTTTCTTTATAAAACAATCCAGAAATAATTAAGAAAACTTTGAGATAAATATCAGCATTTACCTTTTCTTGGAGCTAGTGCAAGTTCTTTCATTGATATCCCACGCGCAGTAAGGATCTCGAAGAGCAACGCATGCACTGAAAACAAATTAAAGGATAATTTTAAATCTCTTTGCAAAGGGAAAACAAGAAATGCATCAATTCAAATGTGAGATAACGCTTTTCATTAAACTCATTTTCATTTCATCACTTTTTAACTTTGGATTTTCATGATATACAGTTTCAGACTAAGATATGCAAATAATATCCTAGTAATTCAGTCACATTTATACGTTTTAATTTCCTTTCAAACTAAACCCAGAAACAAAAAATAACAACTGAAATGTATAAATTATACTTAAAATCATCAGTACAATATGTCTATTTATTAACAAGATACTTATAAAGTAGAAGTCCAGAAATCCGCAATGCTTGGGACCAGAGTTTGTGCGAATTTTAGGATTTTGCGGATTTCAGGACAGAAAAACCAAATCATAATATTCAGACTAAAAGTGCAAAATAAATAAAGCATATTAGATACATTTACTTAAATTATTATGTACAATAATATACATTATTACATTATTTTATTATATACATTAAATTATTATATGTATATATATATATATGTTATATTATTCATTTATATTAGTGACTACGGGAATATTTTAAAGCATTAAGGACATATACAAAAGATACGTGTAAAAGTAAGGGATACTAATAAAGCATAAAATATTTCATTTTTTTTCTTTCAAACATTTTTCTGATAGAGGTTTGTTTTAGAACTTTAGGTGCTCCAGAGTAAGATTTTTTTTTGTAAATTCTACAGGGTCACAATCTCTTGCTCTGTGACACAGCTCTGTTGTTCTAAATATTTTAGGTATTTTTCACCATGTTCCAAACCCTCATTAAAAGATATTTTCTCACTCCTTTCACATTCATTATCTGTGTCGGTGTTGGAATGGTTTTATTGCTGTGGCGAGTTCAAAACAGAGCCAATGATTTCATCATCCGTTATCTGATATTCCAATGTTGGCTCATTTGAACACATCATCCATACTAAAAACCTCTTCTGGGGTAAGATTTTTTTTCTGCCACTAACATAGAATCATCATTATTCGGTAATTATGACGTCATTATTGGATAAATATTTTTTCTTCAGTATTTCATTCTCCATTCTGCGGTTTCTGGAACCTATAAATTCATTGTTTATATTTTGAAAGGCAATGCAGATTTCAGGAGTTGGCGGATTTCAGGTCGGCGGATTTTCGGTACTTGACTGTATATATATATATATATATATACATGCAATGAATTTTGAATAAAAATTTTGTTTATTCCAAATAGCCAAATAGCACAAGTTCAAAATGGCTGCACAATGGTCACTTAGCAGAATATGCTACTTTAATGTTTCAGGATCTAATTATATTGAATAACTGTTTAGTTATTCCAAGAACGGCGAGCAAAAAAATCTTCTGATACATCAGAATTGATTGAATGATAAATTCTTAAAATAAAAACTGCATGAAATTTATTGACATTGATTATTATAATAACTCAAAAGAGCTCCTGTCCAATTCAAAAATAAAATCCTGTTTATCTTTAGAAGGTAAAAATGAAAATGAGCAGGTTCATAAATTCTCAAATTCTTTCTCTTTCAGTACTAGAACATTTATATTTTTTAATAAAATTTAGGTTCTTGTGTATTTCGTACAAATAAAAAAAAATCGAATGTAGATATAAAAGCTGCGAAGAATGTAACATGGATATATATTTTATACTCCATATCAATTAATCAACATTGCAAAAAAACTTCAATTTATCTATTAGCACAAAAATATCAAATTTTCAATCGCCTTGCTGATTAGTTCAATTAGCATCATAACACTAAATTTTCGTTCTATATTTAGTGTTATGATGTTAATTGAACTAATCAGCAAGACGGTTAAAAATTTGATGAATTTGATGAATGAATGCTGCATCTACAGTCGCCCCCCCCCAACTTTCCTAACCCGACGATAATTTCGGTGATGACGAGAGCACATACAACTGAAATGGCGCTTAAAAGGTTCCTGTTTTAAAATTTTTGCAGCATAATTTCTGCTTTACCATAAAAACATATCTTAAGTAGACTAAAGAGGCTTTAGGATGTATATTTCAGTATGAATATTATTGGATAGACGATTTCATTTTAATTTTTACTATTACATATGCAAATGCAACGTTTACATTATATAAGAATTATAATTCTGAATGTAATATGAATGTAATGTACATTATATAAAAATCATAATATGTATAAATGCTTTCAGTTTAAGACCTCTTGCTCATAAGAAATCTACGTCCCAAAATAAGACTCCATTTTTAGCCTAAAAGGTATTATTATTCTCTAAACTGCATTTTGCGTTGAATCACTGTACAGATCACTATACGTAAAGTATGAATTTTCAAATTGTTGCTACCAAATATTATCGCCCTTTAATATATTTAAAGAAATTAAATAATAAAAAATCTGCATGAATGTATGGATGTTCCTGGCACTGTGAAAAAAACAAGAGTACCTAGAGCCATCAAATTTTAAATAACGTTGTCTTCCAGTCGAGAATGGGCTACTGCAACCCCGATTTTGAATTTCGAACTTATTTTATTATCTAATTCATTATTTATGAAATCTTAACGAATTTTTGATTAACAAACTCAACAATTTTAAGGCGTGTAGTGGCAACACTCTACCGAAAGAAAACATTGTATCTCCAGCGCGCGAGATTCTCTCTCGAAAATTCTAAAGATATGTTGTTTTTAAACATTTTGCGATTTTGCTGCTAATCGAATTTATGTGGCATACGCGCCAAAAACGTGATATTTAATAAATGAAGTAAACAGACAAAACGTTCATAATAAAAAGACAAAAAAATATTTGTATAGCAATTTGAGTAAGAAAATTAAACATTCACCTGATGAACTGCGAAACGACTGAAAAAAGAGAAAAATGTATGCCAACATTTAATTCTGCACCGGGAATTCTAAACGCATACTTTGCTGCTTTTAAATTTTTTGTTATTTTGCTGTTGAATTGTACAAGGCGTAAGTGCGAAGAAAATGATCCTTAATAAACCTAAAACACAAGCAACAGACTGGTACACTGCGAGCTCAGCGAGAGCGTAAAAATGTTAACAAATAATTTTAAACGACGTTAAAATCTGAAACCTTTCAGATATTTTAAACTTTTATATTTTATTTCTCATGATATTATAAATATATGTAAGATTCATCATTTTAATAGCATTTTATCAGTTTTAATAGACTCATATATTATTAAATTCCCTGTTTCGCCGTGACAATAATCGTTGCGCATGGTGCATAGTTCCTAAAATAATTCAAAAATATTATCAAAGAAATGAAACCTAAACCAAGCTAATTAGAGCCGTGAACGTGAGTTCATGAATACATTTAATGCGTTATGTCGTTAAGAGTCATTACGGTAAGATTTTCACCCTAATTAAATAATAAAAAGTACTTAACGCATGTAAACAATAGAAAGCAATTACGAGTTTTTAAGACTCATTTATGCGTTAACCTTTTAAATATGAACACTTTGAAAGACTTTTAATCTACATTTCCTTTGATAACGGCTTTCGCTATTTTTCGGCAAATGTTCTTATTTTTTACTTTTTATTCAACATTGAAAAAAGAAATGCCCTAAAAAATTCTTACAAATTGCAAAGCATTTAAAATTTTCTTATCTAAAATACGCTTATTAATTTAAAAGCCCTAGAATTGCATTATGGTCAATTACTTAAAAATAAAACCAAAGAAGTGAATTATTTTTATTGCTAAAACACAATAAACATTGTAATCTATTAGCATAAATTACAAATATTAAATACTGACAAAATGAGTAATTAGATCTTTGCATTTAAACAAACGAATTATAATAGTTATTACTTGTATTCGTATCTTGAAATATTTTTGAATGGGATGCATATCTTTAAATATCACTGAAGTAACTGATAGAAATTACGGAGAGAAACGCATTAAAATTGTAATTTTGGAAAGAGGCAATTCAGAAAAACAAACTGAGGTTTAACTTTTAAATAATAACTCTTTTACATTTTGCATTTTCGCTTTCGCTCAGTTTTTCAGAACTAAGTCACATTAGTGCAATGAAATATCCTACGGACAGTATATCGTGATCAAAGCATGACAACTGTAGCACCACTCAACAAAAACCTATTTCAACGGCCACATATGGAACATAATGTATATTAACCATAAATTTGTTTTTTATTTTTTTACAAAGAAATGTTTATGAATAGAAAATGCTCATGGTCAATGTATTCGGAATTTTTCCAGATAAGTATCATTTTATGAAGGATCATTTATATAAATTTTCTTTACACTGCGTGTGAGTGCAGCTGTACATATTCGATTTGTAATTTCGTGGACAAGTTTGCTATCAGATGGAAATGCAGCATCAAAGTTAATGAAACACAGCTGGTGTTTTCTGAAGTCTTTAATTCTGTTCTTGAAGTATTTTGATGAAATGACAATCTAATAAAATTGAGACATCCGAAGTAAAACTGAGACAATTTCAATTTAATTTGAAACATTTTCACTGTTTAAACCATCATTTATTAGTTGCTTTTAGCTTAGCAAATCCATATTCAGTTAACTTTTAAAAGTGGCATTAGAGTTTAAAATCTTTCAACCAGCTGTCATTTGCAAATTCACTGCCGCAGGTGCTTACACTTTCTTTCATGTTTCAATTACTTGACGCTATAAGGTATTTCTCCCGCCTTCTTAGCATACCTTCGTGGTATAATGGCCAGCACACTCGGCACATATTCAAGAGGTCAGTGGTTCGAGTCCCGGCGAGGGTATTGCTCAGTCTTCAACTTCCTGCTTCGAAATAACCTAATATCGCTACAACGCAAACCATATTAATAAGCTCTAAGGGCAACATTCGTACTAAAACGCAAATTAGAAAACTGCGAAAACAGTAAAAAATACAGATTCGTGTTTCTGTGAAAGGGTCAACTATATCTTTGATCTCCATAGAAATTAATTTTCCAATGGCAATCCGCGCAACATGATATCTTTGAACTCTACTTCCGAGATTACAGGCAAGCCACTATCACTTCAAAATGATGTAGATGAAGGTACTAAACTCTAAAGCATCCAAAAAGGGTAAAAATGTATAAACTCGAGACCATTTTTAATGACTAAAACGTCTGTTGCACTTAAAATCTATTAATTTTACTAGTGGACAATATTCTCAAATAATAATCGTAAGCGACAGAGCAAAAGCGCGTTTTTTCCTTCGTTTCGAGCATCGAATTCTCATGCAGATTTTAACACGCACTTTCCTTCAGATCAACTCTTTTGCTCATTAGCGAGTGAAAGCAAATATTTTCCACGCTCAAATTTGATTTTCCCTAACCCAGTAATTAAGTTAATTGGATTAATGGAACAACGATAAGCGAAGATTAGTAAGATTGCTCGCACGCGACTGATGTACGCTCCAAAATAGTAACAGATAGCGAGGGAACATTTGTTCCGAAACGATCATGTTGGTAATTATTGCAACATAAAATGCATAATGAAGGAAAGTGCGAATCAATGGGATAAGTACAAAATTATCTGCAATGTCCAGGTTAATTACTGGGCATTTAAAATTCGCAGTTACATATATACTGGCAAATAAGACTATCTATACATTTTGTAATATATGAACATATTAGTGATTTGATATTTTTTCCTGTAAGTACTTTTATTGTCTAACTTTTACTCATTATACTTAATTACCTACTTATCTTTCTGGGTGCATATATATGGATATATATGCACATGTTCTTATTATAAATCAAATTTCCTCGTGCGGTTTAGCTAATATCATATTGTTATGATGAACTATAAATTCCTATAATAAATTAGTTAAATTTTTTGTTTTATTAAGATCAAGGATATAATTTTAATTTCCTTACTAAAATTACTTTTGCATGATAATTAGTAATAATTATATTGAATCTTTACTCTGGTTACAAACTTGAAAGCTAGTTTTATATCCATATTACATTCTGACTTTTGCAGAAGTCCTGCGCAAATATCCGTTAGGAGAAACAAACGATTCGTAATTTTTTAATATTGTTTTCGTCATAAAAATGAGAACATCTTACAGATTTTAAGTTTTAATCTGCATGGAAATAAACATATTTCAACAAACAAATGTGAATAATTACTTTATATTAGACTAAAGAATAATATAATATTTATAAAATAATTCCGATTCTCCTGCAGTATTACAGAAATAACAATGAAGTGACTAATAAGAAAAAGAAAAAAAATCAAGACTATCTTTTAAAACTAAAGAAGATTTTACTCAACTTACGAATTGCCCTCAAATAGTTTTAAGCCCAACGTATTTGTGAAAAAAGGTAAAATGCTTAAAATTACTTTTTCGGCTTCTTACAAAGCTTCCATCGACTTCAACACATTTAGCACAAAAGTATCGGTTACCACCAGAAAAAAAAATGTTTCGTCAAAGCCTTTAAATTATTCCCGAATAACATCTTTCAAATTATAATCGTCGTTGAAACATGAACCACACAGATGCTGCTACAGTTGTAAAAAATGAACCTTGCGAAGCAAATGCCAAAATATGCTATCTTTTGCTAGTGTTAATAGGAAAGGTCGATTCCGTATACAAAGACAAAAGAGGCAGTTTGGGGATGTGCATTTAGTCTTTTTTAATGAAAGAAATGTCAAATAAAAGTTGATCTTTGTCACATGTTAAAAATTAGTTGGCAACAATGCGCTGCTTCAGTCGCTAGCATACTAAAAGATGCAACTAAATATCCCGAAGTCCTAATAATACTTTGAATTATATTTTCATCAAAAATGTACAGTTAATTGTTCAGTAAATTTAAAAAGCAGAAGTACAAACGTCAGAGGTGCTTTGTATAAACCATTAGACTTACTGAGTAAGTGAAAAGTATTGCACGGATTCTCTGTCCATACAGGTTCTCCTTAATGCTTGTAAATATCAAATATACCATCTCAGTTTTGAGTGAAAGCACACGGACTCAAAATCAAAAATTTCTCTTTTTCATCGGTTATCACCCACAAGCAAGGAATTTCTGAGAGATTTTACAATACTCTACGTAGGCATGATGCATAACCCTTACTTGAAATATAGACCTTTTCCATTGGTTTGTATGCCTAGTCGCCCAAATGACGTTTCGTTTAACTTTCTTTGCCCCCTTATTATCTAGGAAGAAGTGTCTTTATCAACCCCACGTGCCAGTTGGGAGAAAATACATACGTCACCTAATTTGTTTTCAGTTTCCATTAAAAATAATTTAGTGAACCTAAGAAAATTCTCTATATATATATATTTCTATGTCTCTTTTTCTATCTAGTGTGCTTCAGAAAAATTGTTCTATTAATAATTTATTGCCAGGTACCGCGCAAATGATCATTTCGTACCATGATATGTAATATATGGCATTAAAAACATCTTTTATTAATTAAAATTATTTACATTAGCTGAAAGAAAGATAGCACAAGTATTTCAGATGGAAAAATATTCTGAATGAAGTGTAATTTTATTTCTAAGTTTTAACTGTTTTCTTTTGCAAAAATGTCTGGTATCACTTCTTAAATAATGGAGCTAGAACTAATAATCACGTTGATAAGTAGTAATGCAAGTTAATGTCACGTTGATTAGTAGCAATCCACTTAGCAGTATCACGAAAATTTCGTAAAAACAGAAGTGGCTTGTTTGTCTGCAAATAACATTTAAACTGTGGAATAGGTAGATATTTGCCAGTTAAATTCAAATTTTAAACCATCGCACATGTTTATCGAACTTAGAAATAGATAAATGCATAATAACGAAATAAAATACTGTATTGTTATAAAGAATATTTAACGCAAATAAATTACAAGAAAAATTTATGCCCAGCGCCTCTCAACTAGCAGAAAATTGCACAAGAATCTTGGCGAGGGAGAAATGAATGTTAATGAAAGGATAATTCCTCCACTGGGTTAGGAAGAAGGGTTAGAAGTGATTTTGGTGAAAATATATTGTTACTCATTAATGGGGAAAAGAACTTTGAGGTGAAACGTCACTGAACGCACAGTGTAATATTTAGTAAGACTATTAAAAAGGAAAATATGTAACATTTAAAATTCACTACTTTGAGCAATTCGAAGATGATATTATTTATGCCATATAATGAAACATGAAAAATAAATTCATGTATGTGCATCAAAATTTGAAGAAAAAAGTGTTATTTAATTTTATATGAGGTAAAATAAAATGCGATTATATTTACTGGAAGTGTCCTCCTATTTTGCCCTCTTCAAAAAAAGACAAATTGTCAAAATTGCCTAGAAAGCATGTTTTTGCGTACAGTGGATCAAATGCAACTTTGTTGATAAAGCGGAAGATATTACTAATTGTCACAGGTAAAAATTTAAAATCAGCAGACTTAACCTTCGGTAATGTTCCATATACTATTTAGATATATTATTAACGTACATTAATTACAGTTAAATAAACATTTACACCTATAACAGGGTTATGATTTGCGAATAATTTAATGACATATACCACATTGCCACAAAAAGTATCATCAATGTCAGCCAAGCTCATTTATGAATAAAAACAAAAACAGAAACCAGATTTCTAAGTTGAGATTATACAGACCTCTGTTCTTTATCTACAGTTCCAGCAGGGGCCTTTTTTTTACCCTGGAAGGTCTGCATGTGAACGCTTTTTTTTCTTGTTACTTTTCCAACTTTTCGTACATCAAAGGTAATTAGTACAACTTTCCAATGACATTCCTTTGGGCAAGTAATTAGAATAAAATAATGAATGTCAGCGAAATTTAGAAAAAGTTCGAAAAAAAAACCCACTGCCAAAGGTTACAGGGACGACAGAATTTGTGCATAGCTTAAAAAAAATGTCCACAAAGAAAAAACAATTTTTTCCCTCAATTTTTCTCGTGTCTGTAACAGGGTAGAGCATTCGTAGCATTTAATCGATCGAAAAAATCTTTATAATTGGGTTCATTTAAGGGCAATTAACGAAGCTTAACTCATTTAAATTTAAATTTTTTTGCCAGTTTTTTTTATTCACCTTACTTTTAGTTATCACGTTATTGTATAAATTTCCTCAATTTTGCAGAAATTCTTGTAGGCCTTATATTCTTCTAGATAAGAAATTTCTCAAAATACAATACAATTTACATTATACATGCACATCAAAGGCAACACCACGATTGAAAAGAGCAGTCTTTTGACTATGAAGAGCAGTCTTTTAACTAAGAGCAGTCTTTTGACTCCTTCAGTACGTTCAAAATTGCACGCATTTTTACAAGATACAAATATAGCCTGCGGCCTAATGAATTTAGTTGTTTTATTCCTTCATCCAGATATTTTTCCAGAATTTATAACAGCATGTATTCTATGAGACCCAAATATTTTTATTTAATTTTTTAGACAGTTCGTTTCAGTTGGTGTTCGTAACACTGGATCTTCCACTACTCATCCTTGCTGCATGTTGAGTTCAAATTGCGAAACCTCATTTACCATTATTTCATACTGTGTGTTAACTCAATGTAATTTCTAAAATTTCAAAAAGAAATTGTATAATTGCTGATGAATTTGTAGAGACATTAGGTATTTCGAAGCAGGACTCATGAAAAATGAGCAACGCCTTCGCCGGGAATCGAATCACGGACCTCTCGGATACGCGTCGAGCATGCGGACCACTACACCACGAAGGCATGCGAAGAAGGCGGGGGAAATACCTTATATACTCCCCCTTTTAAAGGGCGACTAGGGTTTGGGGGACCCAATCACCAAATCGCGGTGGTGGAGAATCATCATCCACCACCTTTTTTAGTTCGGGCGCCAGTGTAGAGACATTATATTTTTTTTAAACAGGAAACGTGAAAAATGAGCAACGCCTTCGCCGGGAATCGAACGGCGGACCTCTCGGTTACGCGTCGAGCGTGCTGACCACTACACCACGAAGGCATGCGAAGAAGGCGGGAGAAATACTCCGTTTTAGAAAACAGTTTGCGATCGTACTGGAATAGTAAAATACATATTGTGCTTTTAAGAATTTTTAACAAATTTCACCCTAATGGCAAATACTAGTTACTTCTTAGTAAGTCTCTGCTGCTTTTTGTTAACAGCATTTTTATTTAGATTTTTCAATCGTGGATACTTAATTCTAGTAGGATTTATTTTCTGATGTTAGATACGTTCTCATAACTGTCCCACTTTAGATTAGGTAAGTAAACATTACTATGATAAGAGCATATATGTATATATATATAGAGAGAGAGAGAGAGAGCGTTGGAGTTATCATAAACGCGTTATAATCCCCATTTGTCTCAATTATTAATTTATGACATAAAATGAAGTTTGCTACCTCGAAACTTTTGAGGAAAAGAATCATAATTATTCTCACGATATGCGTGAATTTTAAAAATTCTGTTCTTTCACAGATCCCAGGAGTAGCAATTAATACGAAACATTTTCTGACTTACTTTGCTTTTCGTTTTACCTGAGATCATCAATTTTAAGTTGGTAGCCGAGCTAAAGAATTTGCTATTTCATGTTGTTTTGAATTTCATTTAATTTATAAAGCAGTGTGTTCTCTTTTGTCTTCCAGAGAATAATAACTCAAAGAACATAGTTTTTGAACCTTTTATTCTATTTTTTATTATACAGCTCAGTGCATGTTTATGTTCTTCTTTAATATATGACGGCATATGTGACTTAATACATAAAACATTGGACGCGTGACATTACCTGTATGAAATGTAGGTTATAGAAGTAATTTATATCCTGAAAACTAAAGATTTAATCATTTTATGTGTTTAGGAAACTTAAGAAGACCACGAAAAAAACTATTGTATTCAACGTATTGGAAACTGTACTCGAATGCGGCGTTCATTTTTAAGAATAAGAGAAATCTTTGGCTATGTTTACGAACATCGTGATTATTTTGATGATATTTCTTCACTGATCTTTGCTTTTTAAGAAGAAGGTTATAAGCCTTGGAGTTATTTGAGATGGAATGAATTCAGAAGTTTCCTACCATTGAATATTTGAATAGATGATATAGACCGTCTCTTCTTTAGTCTTCCAATTTAATTCTTTCGGCTCTAAACTTCATAGTAAGTTAGTAAGTTTCGACTTTTGTAATGTTACAGAAAGGACATAAAGTCTGATATATGTACTTTAACAGTACAATTGTTTGAATAATAAAAATAATAAAAAAATAATAGAATAATAAAAATATTGATGCAAATTTTATCTGAGAAATTACTATATTTATGTTGACACACAGCACATGTATGTATGGTTATAATAGCGAATTATTAATTTAATTTCCAAAATCAAAAAGGGCAAAGATGACCCATTTTCTTATATCCTACCTACCCTTATTTATTGACGTACCGCATTGCGATAACTGCTTTTAAAATTAAGTTAAAACCAGTTCGCTGATAAAAATTTTTTTAGATTTAATAACATGTTATGGAATACTAGACATTATAATAAAGCCCGGTGGCTCATTGGTTAGCGCGTCGCACCACAGGTCCGGGGTTCGATCCTCGGGTTTGGCAAGGTTGACTCAGTCTTTCATCCCTTGAGGGTTCGATAAAATGAGTACCAAGTTTGCTTGGGGACTAAACAACGGGGCTCTTGCGACAAGCTGACCACTTGTCCAGGCAATGATGAACAAGCAGCCCAAAGCCCACTGCCTAGAAAGCAGATAACAGGCCACTGCCGATCATGGCTCTCTAAGGGCTGTTTGTGCCGCCGAGTTTAGTTTAGTTTTATGAATTATAATACAAAAGTAGCCTGTATAAGAATTATAATGTTCAATTCATTTAAACTTCTCTTTGATTATTTTGATTGAAAATCTATCGTTGTTTAGCAGATCTGGAACTTTTAATCAGACAGCTAAAACACATTTTGTTTAATTTATAGTCTGTTAACAAAATCACGTAACTCAAAGTGTTTTACATGTTTTATTACATTAAAGCACGGCAAAAAATAGAGGATTTGAAGCCGTGTTAGAAATTATCCGTACGCGTTCTCGCAGTGTAAACAGTTAGCACGATCAGCTAGCATTGCAGGAAACATGGTAGGAATCTCATCCACGGAACTGGATTTCTGCTCTAGAAAGCCTGTGTTTTGCACCGTGGTGTCTAGACATAGTGATTGATGACTCGTGACCAGCTGAAGTTGGTCGGCTTCTAGCCACCATTCAAGGGAAGAACATTGTTAGAAATGTCGCATTCTCGTTCGTGTACGATTGTGGTGTAAATAGCGAGTAAGTTCAGCTAGAACTGGAAAACTTGTGATTTGAGGCATAGTCAGTAAACCAAAATGCCTAATGGCTTCCTGCTTTTCTGAATACGACAAATATGCTTAATGTTAATTTACAAGCTTATATATGTCCCAGTCTCACGTGCTACCTTACATACTGTTGATATTTGAACTGAATACTTCTTGGAAATACAATTCTTTGATCTTAGAGTTTTCAGCTTCAATTTGAACAACAGAAAAAGTCCATTTTGATAGAATATTGTCTTTCCAAAGCACGTGTCGTTAAGAAATGATAGGAGATCAAAACTTTAATCAAAAGAGTATCGAAAATGTACTGTATAGAGGTTTATAAAACAAAGAAAAAGAAAATTCAAATATAATGCCTCTTTCAACCATCGAAATGAAAACAGAAACTAGTCATGTTATTAAATTGATATTGATTTTATACGTGGTACCTCTTTTACAATTAATGTGATTACATATTTCTAAACATTTTACGATTTTCGTAAACGAAATCTTTGTGAGAAAAGAGTGGATAACGATTCATTAAATTTCTTTAGAATACTAGTAAGCACTAAAAGCAATTAAGCGATGATGAAATGAATTTTGAAAGGACGCCTCATTGTATTTTTGGTAGGAAGTGTTCAGAGGTTAAAATTAATGTAAGATTAATGTCATCTCTCGTGACGGAGGATAAGAGTAATGAGTGAAGAGATATGTTTCTGTTTAAGCCATTTTCGCTTGCAGAATATTAGTTTGTTGTAAGCTGTCATAACGGGAAAGGAGGCCAAATTTGGTCATATATTATGTAACTCGTAGCGTTCCTTCCAAAATACGTATTACAAATTCACAGAATTAAGCGCGCTGAGGAAAGCTTACATGCTTTCAATAAATTAATAATTCAGATTAATGTAATTCTCTCTCCTGGATGTGTGATCCCGATAAAGTCTCATTTGTAAAATTTACCATAACTCAGAAATAGAATGAAATATTTTGTTTCAATTAGAATCATCTGTTTTGCATTAGGGGATTGAAATTAAATCTCTGACTTCCAAGATTACCACGATTTAATCTGATCGAGTCATATATATATATAGTAATTAAATGCTATGATTATATGAATCAGCATGTTATTAAGAAGGACATGGCCATTCCATCCGCAGTTTGGTGCAATTACAAGTCGCCAGTCCTATCTTTTCCGAGATCAATAACTTAACGATCGCACGGACTTCTCGCAATTAATCACCGGGAAAACCAAAGAGTTATCGGAAAATTTCCCTCTCGCCAAGCTGAATTCCCTCTCTGTCGGCAGCAATAAACCCTAAACTTCTGCTTCGATTCCCCGTTGGGGAAAACTGGAAATTCCCTCCAATACTCTTTTCGCTGTGCGTCTCATCGATTAATCGGGTCATTAATCGATTCCCGTACCGTTGGAACCGATTCGAACAATCGCTTTTCTGTAGCCGGTGTCGGAAAAGCTGTTGTTATGTCGGTGCGCTGATTCGAAGAGGTTTGGAATTTGACTTTTAATTTGTTTAGGAAATCGAGACGGGTCGATCTCCGGAGCTTCTTTCTTCTTATTGGTTGTTGCCGCCTTCAGAGGACAAACATATGTCGGACTCAATCTCGACAGGGATCATTGCTCTCGATCCTGGTCCAATCGTTACCTCATCTTGGCTTAACGGTTTCCTTCTCTATTGAAAAGGAATTAAGAATTGCTGTTCAATTAAGGATCACGATCTCTGAAGTTTGAATACTCGATAATGAAATTCAATAGAATTTTTTCCTCCATCGTTTGTTCACTAGAATCAAGATTAATAAAATATTTTTGTTTATGAGAGTTTGAAAATTTATTATCTATTTGGCATCATCCAGTCGGTGGCCAGTTAGAAGGGCTAGGCGAGAAGATTTCTTCTTTTCAACGTCTGGATGCAATCATACAGCGTGTTTTAAGTCAAAAAGTGACAAAACGTCAGAAGAAGGAGTCCAGCATACGATAAACTCACATTTTATTGCAGAGCATCATTACTGTTTCAAACAGATTATTTAGTTGCGTTATCAATAAAATTGCTTTAAATACTGAAGGAAATGAAGAAGACAGAGAGAAAGAGCCCGAAAACAGTTGCGATGTTTCGAGCTTGTAGACGTAATCAGTTTTATAAATACTGAGTATTTCTGTTTTCCATCTTCTCTCAGCCCAAAACTTTACGATATCAGATTTTTTTAATATCAGATAGTTTTTCACTCACAGCGACTATAAAATATCGAAATTTCAAAATATAATCAATCTTTGCTTTAAAGATTTTACCGGTTTCTTATGATTAGAGCCATTGTTCATCTGACATTTAATGCAATTAATAAATATCTAATAAATACAAAAATATGGAATTTTAGTGTAGGCCACTAAAGCATGTTACTTTTTTGCCTATTTGTGCTTTAGGAACCTTATTGTTTATAATAAAATGAATCCCTTTCCTTGCTTTTTATTTCCCTTTCCATTTTCTGCCAACTTTTATTACATTTGATTAAAAGTAAGCGATTTTAAACATTTTGCTAACTATTTGTTTGTATGTTAATTATCAACAAAATTTTTTTAATTATAAGCAAAGTTCATGAGTAGAGTTTTACAAGTATGTGTGTTGTCTGCATTTATGCAAAAAAGCAAAGTAAATATGAAAACACCTCGTACTTTTTTCAATTAAAATTCATATCTAAATTATATTTAATTTAATTCAAAAATTAGTTCCATAATCTTCCATGTCAACCGATGAGTGACGTTTTTGTTTGGTGTACACATATTCAGTAACCTCAAAATAAGGTATTCAATGAAGAGTTATATCTTTTAAAGCTAATTATTAATTTTTCGTTCACATTAATTTGAACAACAATCAAGAAAATGTAGCTTAAAATTTAAACTTTTCTAATGATCATTCCATTACATATACCTTAGATAAAAAATATTTGTCAGTTTTCTGAAATTTTGTATACCATGATAAAAAAATCATTTCATTCGCTTAATGGTTATCAAAATTCTATAAAATAGTTCGAACATATATTTTTAGTTCTATAAAATAATAGTTCGAACATCAAATCTTAAAATCTTTGCACGCAGTCATGACAACTGCATGATATTTCTTTGCATAACAAAAGCATAATACTACATCTATTTCTAAATCACACTTTTTATTGTGTCCACGAGGCTTGAAAAAATTCACATGCATTTTTCATTACGTTTTAATTCCTAAATGAAATCTTATGACGAAACGTTTTTTATACATTCAAAAATGTTTTGAAGATTGTCTGTTTCATAGGAATTTTCGTATTACCTTATTTATGATTCTAATTAAGCTCATCGAGAAAATGAGAGCTCTTTTTAATACAAAAATAAGATTTTTATTTTACTCACAAGTAACATAAACTGCACATTAATTACGTCAATAAGAAAAGAAACTTAATTACTACAGAAAATTACATAAGCTTAGTAATTACAAAAATACCTTTATTCCTTTATTTTGGTAATTATTTTGGGTTATTTTAGATAATATAATTTTTTCTAAGGCTTCTATCCTCCTATTTGATTCTCTGTTTACATCATAAAGTTTCTGCGATGGTTTTCGCCCACCAAAATGTACTGAAGATGTAAAAATGCAAAAGGTGTTAAAAGTGTTATTTTGCAAGCGTCTGAAATTTAAGAAAGTTTTAGAAGTTTGTTTCATTATTTATTAGCGCAAATATAATGAACATGAAATTATTTTATTCCAGAAAATTTTTTTAACAGACTTGAAGCCTTTTTTTACGTTAGAATCAGTTACTTTAGATTCCATGTTGCCGTCGACTCGCAAAATCATCCATGCCGGCGGTCGGGCAAATTAATAGTATTTGTGAGTTGGTATCGCTACCCAGGACGTAAAATGTGAATTTATTTTACTATTACAATAGTGCATTGTTGATTATAATGTAAGCGATTTTAAAATGATGTTTCTTAATAACATTATTAATGTTTGACACAAAAGGCTCACAGTGATTTGTCTAATATGGTATTTTATGTTATTGCAACGCATTTGGAAACAAATTATTTTACTCATAAAAAAGCTCACGTATGTGAGTTTCTTAATACATTATTAAAATCTCATCACGCTACATCAAAAGTGTACTACAACTTTGGCAGGCTCAGTTTGGTTAGGTTGATCAATTAAGCGTCAATCTGTCTAACAGAAAGTATGCCATTGTACGGGGCTTTTTGAAGGAAAATGACTCGTATATTCACGTTACACATTGAGAAACCTTAAAAACATTCATGCAGCTAGCCCATTCGCACTGACTTGAGCTCGGGCTGAATTGCCAGTATTAAATTGCGCTCTTGTCTGCTAGGCTATTAGTGGGCTCATCGGTAAACTAGGAATTTTAATATTTGGTTAAGAAAATTTAGAAAATACTTTTTGAAAATACGTTTAAGTCTAAATGTGGTATAGGTTTAAACGGCTGCTTAAATTTTAAAGCTAAATTATACTTTTTGCGCATATATTATATAAAACATTAAAATAAAAAATGTGCTAGTTTTATGAACGCTATTTAATAATATTGTGTACAGAGCTGAAACTTCTCATTGTTAATTGACTATTTCAACAAATTCAAATAAATTTAATCGGCGTAAGTTTTAGTCCTTACCCTCCAAATTAAATTTTATGTAAAAAATTATAACTATCTTTAACAAAACTACTGCAGTTAAATACATAAAATGCAAATAGAAATTAAATATCGCACAACTGACAGCGCAAACGTATACTGGGTAAAGGTATTTACATGTTCAAAATCGCTGGAACAACCTTGCCTTTCTAGATATTTTGTTCTCCTGATGGGGAGGGACCTGTAGCTGCCTTCGAAATCGATTGAGTGTTTTAGTAAATGTACGCGAATTACAAGGTTGTTTCAGCGATTTTGACTGTCACATCGGCTAATTTCTCTTCTACTCTATTTACATGTTCTTAATGAAATGATTCCCAATCGAAATGGAAGACAAATACGACAAAAGGGTCTTTTATCTCACCTGCAAGTGCGAGCATGTTTGTCGCAGTTGTGGAGGGGTATGGTGAGGATTTCATCCTGAGAGACCACGACTAACTTTGCTTCTGACATGGTATGATAGACTAGAAGATTGGAGATTGGGACCCGCTGTGGGAATACTAGCATTTCCTCTACGATGACAGGTGTGATTTTGGATGCTTCCTTCTCATCACTGCCTGCGTTCAGGGCTTTTATCACTTTGCCATTATCTGTTGGTTGAACAACGAAGCATTATTCCATTAAGTCTACATTCCTTATAATCAAGGTGTTACAAAAAAGAACTATTAATTATTAATAAAAAAAGAATTATATGGAATAGGATATAAAATTTCAATATAAAAGAGTTTTAAGTTATTGCATCACCAAATAAGATTAGAATGTATATATATACATAGGAAATTTGTAATCGCAGAATACCGCAACGGAAATTTCAAATATTACTCATATATTTTTTCTAGCCGGAACATGGCAGCTGTAGATTGTTCAGCTCAAATTAGTTGGCTTAGTACTTTATTGAAATGTTGATATATTTTATTGCGCTCAGTAATCGATGCGCATAATTTCAAACGCTCAGTTAAAATATTCGCTATGCTTCTTTCATTTCAGCTTTAACGTTTCGAAGATCGCGCAGCCAACTTGCCCTACCCCGTTTTGGAACAACTGAAAATGGAATTTTTTTAAAAAAAATATGACGGCTATTTTATTATATAAGATCATTTTTGAAAAACATTCAAAGCACAAATAGATAGCTAAAATGAAAAAAATATCTTCTGAATTAACATGAAATTTTCTATTTTTTTCGACATAATTTCCTTATCAGTTTAAACATTTATCCTAACGAACAATGGATTTCGGAGCTGCGACAGAGTTCTATAAACAGCACGGTGATTTTTAGTCAGTTATTCAGGATCGCTTGCACTTCTCCGTCAGTGATTTTCCTTTCTTCATGCGATTAACTCATATCACCTATTTGCTCGAAGTCTTAATAGCCTGCACCAAATCGTCAGTGCTTATAGATAGGAGACCAGAGCGCGATCCGTTATGAACGCTTTTTGCGATGTTTCTTCAACAATATCATTTACTTCAGCTCTTAATTGCCATTCACTGCATTTTAATTGCACATTTCACATACCTGGCAATAAATAAATAACCACAGCTTTCATGTTTTGTACTGTTAAGAATTGGGAGACTGCGCGTATTTTTTAGTCGGTGGGATGTTCGATTTTCTTGAACATTTTAATCTTATCTTGTAAAGTGCACAGACTGACACCATGAATGCAAGTATCATCGGACAGTTCTAAAATAAATTCAGAAGTATGCACATGTACTCACTGTCATGCACGCGCAAAATTTTAAAATTAAATTAACTAACGGGATATTACTTAAGAATAAGCCTACATCAGCGAATCCATTCGATTTTTTATATTGAAGAACGGTGCATTTAAAACATGAAAAAAGAAATCCGAATATAAAAGGTAAAATAACAGGTTTTCTTAATGAAATATATAGACAGAATTACCATAAATAGTTCGCCAATAATATGCGACACACTACGAATCAGTTCAGTTTATGTTTCATTGACATTAATGATGAATTATTTTTTAGATTTAGATTTTAAGCAGAATGGAACATATATTTATAATGTTACAAAGAAGATAACTGAAATATAAAATGTACCACGAATTATAATCGACTGCAGTAATTTTTAAAATATGTCGTGAATCACTGAAAACAACTCACCGAAAGCGTGTCAGTTATCAAGCGGGAATTTTAAAATATCAGAGCAAAGCGTTACTTTTCAGAAAACGGCATCTGTATAGATAAATGACAATCCACGAAGCATCAAAATTAAAGCAATCTAAATAAATGACATCCGTTCCATTTCCAAGCATTAAAAAAAGACGGTTTCAAACTTAGGTCTCTAAATTAAAATTTCAAAAACAACTAGTCGCAAAAATTTAATTTATGAACTGGAACTAAACACAAAATTCTACAAACCTGTTCCGATAAACAGAACATCATACTTTTTCCCGTTTGCTGTTTCCACCTGAGGATCAACTGCGATGTACGTGTAACGGTATCTAGGGTGAAAAATTATAACTTCTATAATATTTTTTTAGAAATAAAAATACACATATTTTAAACTGAAAATCATTAAATAATCGCAGATTTAATGAAAAAAACTGCTTTAGAAGAAATTTTATATTTTTCCAATCTAACAGTAGAATTAGAAAATATTCATTAATAGAAGATCTCCAGTTATACAAATATCATGCATTAAATATTTCGAATAAATCCTTTACTCCCTTTCCTTTTACAAAATTCATTAATTTACTGAATATTGTCGATATTTGCTTCTGTAACTCCTATTATAAAAGAATACGTCCAATAAATTGCTATTTATGCGGGAGAATTTATATATTGAAAAATTTTTTTTGTTCGCAAAGCTTAAATAAAGGGGCAATTATTTAATACAGAATATATCTTTAATCTTCATTTATGCATCGTAGGGTTACTACTATTAATTTTCACTACTCAGTTATTTTATGTTTGGGATATTTACTGTTACTTCTCATTTCAGTTTCCTTACCAGAATGCAAATTGAGGTAGAAAGAGATAGTATTTACAGGAAGGTTTCGAGACTTTAATTCAGAGCGTGTTCTGCCTCTCGAGACCACATTACCAGATTAGCTAGCTCAGATAAGATTTTAATATTCGGCTTTGTTCGACTTTGCACAACGGTTACCGATATTTAAACTGCTGCGCCGGTGAGAAGTTTTGAGCTAGCTTGGCATTCATTTGAATTGTGCTGTCTCGGACTACTAGCTTATTTAATTTCAATTTGAATATGACTAATTAATATTTAATTTAAATTTGAATTTAACTTTGAATTTTCTTACTTTAAGTTATCTCGCCACAAGTGGCTGGCGAAGTTTGCAAACACGTTTCGTGCATTTAAAGTTCTGATTTAATAAAAAGGTTTGTTTTAAAACCTTCATAAGACTTCGTAGTTTTGTCCAAACATAGCGACAATTCGCTAATATCTGTTAGGAGTTTGAAAACAATTTATGCTACCAAAGCAAGTCAAACTTTGTAACCTTAGGTTTAACAGTATGTATACACATGTATATTTTGAAACAGCAAACAGTTTTAACCTGTTTTGACTTTAAGAACTAAGGAATAAACTAAAGCGAAATTTAAAATAATGGAAGTTTATTATGTTTAAGGTTTGGGAATTTATACGAAATTTTAAAACAATTATATAATTAAAACTTTTAATGCTGAAAATTTTAAAAATATACCTTTGATAGTTTTACATATTTTGCCCACATAATATTTATTTTGATCGGATATAACAGTATTTCCAAGGAAAATATTTATACAAATCGAAGAGTAACCACTGTCCTATTAACTATAGTCTTCTTCTAAGCTACAGACACATATATAAAACTTAGAATTAACTATCGATTTTGTAAGAATTTCATCTTTCACAAATGGCAGGAAGTTACGGCAATATGCTTACTTGAAACCTGTGTAGATTACAAGAGGCTTTCCCCAAAAAGCTGGTACAGATTGATCCATCAGATTATGGTTTTTGATGAAGTTCACCGTCATCTCTGGCAATGTTCTGGAGTCATTGACACACTGGAAATAAAAAATATTTTCAAGGATATGTTACTTAATTTCAAACAAAAAACTCAAGTTATTTCAAGTTATTTTTGTTCTCGCTTTTAGTACAGGACCCGCAGTTGTTGATTTGGGAGAAGAATAGACACGAATTCTTCTCACGTTAATAGAAATACTGAAGAGTCTTTTTTGTCAGTCTGATATTTAGTTTTATAGGTGTTATCACAACTGAGTACGAAACGTCAGCTGTCAACCATACTTCAATATTTAATGCAGATTACTATGGTTAAAATCTTAAGAGTAGCTATTGTTTTCTCCAATGGAACGAAATAAATCATTTCAAGCTCAAATCATGTTCATAAGGTAGGAACGTGCTGTGAATAACCTGTTCATAAGCAAGGAAATGCATATACTTATTATTCATAAAATATGTAATTGATTTAATTATTAATTAAGGACACACTTAACATACGTATTATATTTTTAAATTACATAACAGATTAAAAATGCTTCTCATTTTCATAAATTTTACAACTCATTTAAAATATTTCTCTTTTAAGCTATGTACAGAGGATGGAGCTATCCTTTTTGTCACTCGATGCAATTTCTGTATTCCTAAATTCTATGGTCTGGTGCGACCGTATCAGTTTACCAAGCCTGATGCCGGAGCTGGCTATACCCATAATGTTGTGATGGAATATTCTGTAATGTAAACTAAAAGGATACGGAACAAAGGTAAAGAGAGCTATATAAGTGTTATATGAAACATCTTAAAAGGAATTTATGTGCGTAATAAAAATATGTAAGAATATAGAAATAAAAAACCGAACTAAAATATGCAACACTAAAATCATACGTAGTTAAAACATATTCAACAATAAATTACGGTATTTCTACGATGTGTGTTTGTGTTGTAATTATCATATCTAGCTACTAACTGAAAGGTTTAAATTCGACTCCAGGTGAACCCGAGTTTTAAATTATTCATTCATTTTTCACGATTTCTTACTTAAAAATGTTAATGACTCTGACATTTTACTTTAAGAGAAATAATTCATCCTATTCAAAAATTCGCTATAATTTCTTTTTCAAGCTAAAATTTGTATTTAATAATAGGTCTCAGGCTACAATAATTTAATAATTATATTTAATGTTAGGTCTCAGGTTAAAAGATAAAACAATTAATTTTAGTAACTGGCTTTCGTTCATATTTTAATTCATTGAAGTCTAAAAGACAGCGCCTTATTAACTAGTCATATTAACATTAACTACCATTTGCAATTTTAAAAGTAATTTATAGAGTTATCTATAATTTGAGATCTGCATATAATTGTCTACAGTCAGATTACGGATCAGAATTCTACAATTAATTCTCCATGCGATTAATTCTGACTGTTTGGTGTGAAGATCATGGTGAGATACATAAGAACATGTGATTTTAGAAGAATTTATACCTGGCCAGGTCTAGGTTCTGGAACTTTCGAATTTTGGACAGGAAGCCAGTTAAAATTAACATCTTCATGTCCCTTAAATGGTCCATCGAATGTTTTCAGAATATCTTCAAGGCGAAAAAATATTTCTTTAAATTTTATACATTGTATCGTATGATGGTGTAGCTTTTAAAGAAATACGGATATGACAAACTTAAAGTTTATACATAAACTAATTCGGAATATGAAAATTTTAGCTATAGTCGTATTACAATATAGGTATTGAACAAGAGGTAAACACCCTGCAAGAATTACAGGCATAAACTCTACATAAGTCTGATACAATATTGTAACTGTAAATTTATATTTATTCTACAAACTGTAATGAATTTTTAAGAAATCTTTTTTTTCACTCTCTCTTACCCTTTTTGTCATTTTATTTGCTAAATTCATTAAAGAAAATGCAAATAATGGGGAAATTGATAAATTATATAGCTGTAAATTTAACACAGAGCACTCTCTCCTAGCTTTTGCAGTCGACGCTAATGAGGTACTGCAAGCTTACTATTGCAAAGCAATTTATATTCATTAATCTGAGTATTAGGTAATTAGGATGAAACCAATCTCATCTGTGCTGCTATAGTAAAGACAAGACAAAATGTGAGAGCTAGATTAGAAAAGCATCCAAATCTAGATAACTTGTGAGAGTTACTGTAAATAATTACGAAACGATTTCTATTATGTTATCGTGCACAACTGCAATCAAGTTATTGTTAAAATTCAAGTTGAGTTTGTAACAAAACTAAGTTCTTATTTTTTAAAATTAATTATTCTTAATAATATGAATTAGTTTAGTTAACTATTCGTATAAGCAATCACAGCTTGCTGTGAAAACAATTCAGGTTTTGAAGATACTGAATCTTGCGTAAACTTGTGTATGTCTACAGCTGTTAAAATGAATCTAAATAGATACAAGTATTCCTAAAAATCAATGATAAATGTATGCTAAAAATAATAATAATAATATATGCAACATACCTTCATTAATATATGTATATCTTATTTTATCTTGTTATTCATATTACAAGACGCTAAACTTTCTGTTGTTGCCACAATCTTCTAAATTCGTTCATTCTTAAATTTTATCAATGTCTTAAAATTGAAACTGCTTTCCGATAATAAAAATTATTCGGAACTCAAATTAATTAAAGACACTTAATTATACAGCTCTCCTTACGCATGAAACTATACCAATCTACTATTTTTCATCTTGCCTTTCTTCATATATGGTTTGAAGCACGGGAAATATAGATGGAATAATTATTGAAGATGGCAAATGCGATAAAACAAAATTCTAAAAATACTAAGCTGTACTAAAAATATTAAAAAAGAAAAATATATAATGCAAAAAAGGCAGCGAACTACTTTAAGATGAATAGTGTAATAGGGTGCCATCAATAACTTCAACTTCCATTAACAGCGTCCTCTCCGAAGTGCTGACAGCATCAGTTAATTATTGGCTACGGGAAACTATTAATGTGTGACACTCAGCCCCCTTCCACCAACCAGTTTCTGCATAATGGAAAAACAACAGCCAATAGGGACAAAAAATGAGGAAAATTTCATGTTATTAATGAATTACGACCGTGGGGGCAGTTAATGGAAAAAAAGGAGGGGAAAAAGTAACAGACATTTGTTGAGGCTCTGTAGGCTCCCGGCTACAGAGATGTATCTGAAGATAAAGAAAGGAAAATGAATTAGAATAACACCAAGAACTGAAAAAATTAATGGAACGAAATGATAATAGAAGATAATAAAGTTTTTATCTGCAAAAATAGAAAGATAGTGAAAAAATAATAATTTCCTCTCGCTTAAATAAAAAACGAAAGATAAAACACAGATTTCAAAAGCAAATTCCTGGAAAGAATATCATATATTCGCAATGCAATAAAAATTGAAGAGATACCAAAGTGAGCAAACGTCCTTTATTCAAATTAAAGTAAAATGTCCAATTAGAAAAGAAATTTATTAATTATTTCAATGTACTTCTTTTCAACATCGGACTTGTAATAAAACTTGGAAGTTTAGTACATAAAAGTACCAGCAAAGTGATATGAGAAAAAAAGTCTCTAAAATACTATATCTCCAGAAATAAAATTAAGAAAAAAGATATCGGATAAAGAAATTAAGTATTAAGGAAATAAAATTATTCTTCGATAGCGTTTGGAAGATAATTCGCATGTCTTCTAAATGCGAATACTAAAATCAATAACGGTAATTAATACAATAGCATAATTCAAAATGTATCCAGTCTCTATACGTAACTTGAGGATGAAATTTAGAGATTTCAGCGAGATTTCCATTTTTGCATTTTATTCAGCGAGGTTTTAGGCAATCCGATTCTCTAAGAACTATGTGTCTGATCATTTATTTCTTCAAATATACTTTTGAAACTGTGCAAAAAAAATAAGAGATATAAGTCATTATATAGAAATAACTCTATGCAAGATGTTATGTAACGGGCAATTTAGGATCTGTTATATTTATGACTGCTGACATAGTGTGAAGGATTTCATTTTTAAGATTGCACAGATAGAAACATGCATTATGGAGTTGGAAACACATTTTTTAAGGTCGTTGAATTAATACAAGAAATTTTTTCACTTCGTAGAACTAATACGGCAGTTTCTGTTAATAATAAAAAATATTCTTACTGCTATTTACATAGTTGTTTCCTTTATTTTTTAAATTACGAAAATTTCTCTACCTTTAAAGAAAAAAAGGAAACAAATTCAGTTATACGCATTTATATTTTATTTTCCTAATTTTATAGTTATATGAATAATTCTGTGCTTACTGCTACCAGAGTATTTTAAAAAATAATTTTTCGAGTAATCCCTAACATAAAAACATAGTTTTCTGCAATTCACTTTGCACGCTAAAGTTCCAGTTTAGTCTCAAATGTTACGTCAGCCATTAGCTTTATTTTAATAGCAAGCCTAAACTTCTTTCCACCTCACAGCTACTCTCAACTCAGTTTCAAAATAAGGTACTGGAAGATAGTTCGGTTAAATTTTGATTAATTTTAGATTAGGTTTGGTTAAAATTATTACCAGTTATTGAGTTCTTTTATTTTGCCATATTATGCTTGTTTTTAGAATTTAATCTTAGCAGATTTAAATCATTTGTATACACGTGGGAATTTATGTTATTCTAACCTGTACTGAAATCCAAAAAACGTAAAGCATGAGTTTGTGAGTGTTTTAAAGGAAACTTTAATTATTAAGGGACGTCGCTCCTACTCCGACCATATTAAATTGGCCATTTTTTATATATCATTTCTCGAAATCTGCTATAGATACACATTTGAAAATTTTTGTGTAAAAGTACACCTTTTTACACAAAAATTAGCTTTATTTTATATTTACATTAATTAAATTAAAATTAGCTTTATTATTATAAAATTGATTGTATTGAAATGAGCTTTTGAAAAATTTTATGTTTTACAGTAATTTATAGAATATTGTATTAGGCCTAGCAAAATTTTAAACTTCTTTCACCCCCTACCCCCAAAAAAGGAGCAAACATTTTTTTCTTAGTACATTAGTAAACATTAGTAAACATAATAAATAAGCTACAAATCATTCATACACCTGTGAGCAGCAGTTCCTGAGATAAGGCATATCGACTATAAAAAAAGTTACGTTTGGAGAAAAACGAATTTTTATGAAAAAAATACTCATTTATCTAAACATTCGATGATAAATTAAAACTACATTTTTTAGAGTTCTAATTTCCATAAAGATTAAAGTACGGTACTTTTATAAAAGTGTGGAGAATTTCGAAATGCAAAATCATCATTTGTTAAAGATTTTTGACATCTAACACCCCTTAAATTCATCCAATTTTTTTGGAACCGCTCACAAATTAGGAAAACGTTCTTGGGTTTGATAATGTACCGGATTGTTGCTGATTTCGAGCGTGTCCCTGAAGACCGCCGGTCTCAGAGCAATTAATTTACGTCATATTATTCATTAAACCAATATCCATGCCTAAATTTATCCACAGGCCAATTCTTTAAACTTCTGCTTACTTTGCGAAATCCCAGTTTTACTGTCTTACATTAATTGTTTATTCTGTAACCTGATCTCATTAAGAAGATTATTCCTTTATTTCTAGTTTAACCATAAATTTTAAAAGCTACCTTTGCGCTTACTAAAAAAATTTCTTACTAAATTAAATTCTAAATTTAAACTTAAGTACATATAGTATATAAATATACATTCAGATTTGTAAAAGTCCGTGTAATTTTGTTAATTCCCATTCTTGATCTAAAATAATTATATGTTTATGAACAATCTCAGATGGTTCATTCTTGAATTAAGTGCTATTAGAGACTTTTTTGTTAACAAAATATTTCTAAGTAATCGCAATTGGAATGTTTTATTTCGTTCTCTTTGTGGCTTCTTGATACTATTTTCTTAGCACTGTAATTCTCCTCCCCCCCAAAAAAAAGAATTACAAAGCAATAACTTTTTTCTTCTATATTTAGGAATTTCGCTTGTTCTTCAAACTGAATCAATTCCCATACTGAAGTTCATGAATAAGTGAAAACGAAGTCTTTTAACTAAGCTCACTTCTAGTGAAAACTTAAAATGCAAACTTTAAAATGATATCCACTTCTGAATTTTGTTGCTCCAGTTCAACGAAATTATATTTCTGTATCCTGTTTAGTAGTCTTTGCAAGAAAAAGAACTGAAAAGTCAACGACAATGCCTCATTATTGGAAAAATTTTCATCTCCATATTATCTCTTAACAGGAACTATTATATGTACGTACATATATTGTATATGTATGAATGTATGTATGAAAATGTACCTATTCAGAAAGATTAACTTCATGCAGGACTTTATAAGGGACGGTAGCCCATATTCACATCAGAACGAAAAACGAAATGTGAAAAACCTCTATAGCCAGTTCATTTAATACTCAGGACAACTTAAGTTGGATAAGTGTCTGCTTTCATGCATCTAAATCCTTCGTCCATTCATAGAACTTTTAGAAAGAAATGCTTGACTTGGAAAGTGATTTCGTGATAAAGGCATTTCAGATAAATTTTGAAGTCTATATATATTTAGTATTATATATTAAATAAAGGTGTCTTATTATAAATATTCCGAATTTTAGTAAAAATTAAGAGCAGTTTTAATTACCTACATTTTAGTTATCGACTGAGAGTGTTCTATGTTTATTTCATTAATTTTTAATTTTTCATTCCTAAACAAGTAGAAAGATAAATAAAAATCGAATGTCTCTAAATTAAAATGTGTTGTTATGTTGAAATTCGGGTGAAACTGAAAGAAAACGAGCAAGAGAAAAAACATAACAAGGACCAAAACATTATTTTTCAATTAATCATACGCTATACATTTGTGTTCGGAGTAAAATTTTTAAGACTTATTTAGCCAGGCGAACAATTACTTTTGTTTAGAACTATTTTTAAATTCGTTTTTTTAATTCTAGAAAGACATTTAACCCACCATCAACCACAAAAATAAAATGAAAGAAACAGCAAAAAGCAAGCGAGGGAAAAAACAGACCAAGCAGTTTACAATGACCCAAGCATGAATAACATAACCAAGCAAAAAAAAAATTAAATACATAAAAACATAAAAAAGCTCCCTTGACACTAAATTAATTAGCAAGAAGGTAATGCGCTCATTTGCATGGCTTTAATTAGTGCGATGCAGCATAAATTAACTTCTGTGCTTATCTTGGTTGAACATTATGACGCAGTTCCTGTTATGTGTTGGAGAAAAAATACCTCTTTTGAAACATTATAAGTATATCACTATTTTCATTTTGTCTCTTTCGTTTTATATATCAAGAGAAAAAAATCGTACTTTTAATCATATTAATTTAACAACTAATAAATTGAACTGGCAACAGTTTGTGCTATTTCGCTGAATAAAAAATTACATATTTTGAAAGTAAGAGACTTTTGTTTTGCAAATTGTGATTCTACATGTTGTCTTTGTTATCTATATGCAGTCAGACGTTGCTAAAGAAAAACATTTTTATAATAGATTTCAATTAGTAATCTTGTAGGGTTTCCCTTATTTTGCATAACAAATTTATTTTAAGTTTGATACCTTTCTGAACCTCTCAACTTCCCCTTGTATTTTCTCGCCAGAATTTACTTTAAATCATGGCACAGTTTAAGCACAGTTTAAGTTAAGTGAAGTGAATATTTAAAAAGAAAATGTAGCGTGTTTTCGCTAGCCAGCGCACGTTTCGTTGCCATCTCTCTGTTACGCCAGTATGCCTTTTGGCCATTTCGGATTATCACGCCTGTTAAGTTTTGAGAGTAAAACTGTTAGGTGCAAATTAACCTGTTAATCCAGCACTCTTCTATTTTAGAAATTCACCTTGAATTGTAGTCTACAAAGTTGACGGTGTTTTGCAAACGCACAAAAATCGTGCCTTTCTGTTAAACTTAATTCATAAAGGGTTACTTTTCACACTTCTTCTGTGCTGGTAATTAGTCACTCCTGTGCGAGAATTCGCCAGATTCATTGTAGTATGTAGAAGTAGTTTATGTGGAGTAACAAAGACAGATATTGCAATCTGAGAAAATTAATAATGCTCTTGACCTACTATTGAATCTTCATTTTAATACAAAAGCAGTACGTCAAACAATATAGTGTTCCAAAAGAAAGAGCCTTGGGTAAAACATGGGATTACAATGATAAAGGAATTTTAAAAGTATTCAAAAACGAACAGCTCTACTATTTTTAAAAATGAAGTTATTATAAGATTCATTTCGATAAACTTTGATATCCTAGAGCTGCAGATATACTATGTGATGAAAATTTTAGTTGTAGATGATAGTTGAACGTCTACAAGAAAGATAAAGCCGGTTTTTGCACTTTTGTATTTCTGGCGTAACATTCTGGAAATGTACATAGAACACGCGCCCCCCCATTATTCTGTAATTATTAACTACGCTATAACAAAGCTGCAACAGAAGCTGAAACAGAGGCAAGTGGGAAAAAGGAAAGATTGCGCTAATACTGAACATTGAACACAAGGCTTCTGTGGTCATATAACTCGTTAAAGCTAGTTTACGGTTTTCGCGTTAATATAAGTCACGCTGTAAAATGTGGCTAGAGAACCAAAAGCAAAGCTGCTGAACTGGTTTACGGAGTATGTAGCTGTGTTCTTGAAAGCATATTACTGCATTAAATTTTTAAGTGCCCTTAAAACTCTACATCTGGTTAAATATCTCAGTAAAAGCACAGTTTAAGTATGCGAAGATTACTTAAAAGATTATGCTATTGATATTAGAATACGAATTAGTCAAGGAACTATATTTCTCAGTGGAGGGACATAGAATAGCTTTATTGCATGTATTAGATTTCTTTTTTTTAATTGCTATCATTGTATAAAACACTTCTGTCCTTATGTAAGTACACGCGTCTTGAATGTTATATAAGAATCACATATTAGATTTAATTTTAAAATGATGCATACCATAAATATTTATAATAAGCATACTATATATATATATAGAGAGAGAGAGAGTATGCTTACTATAATCATATATATATGTATATATATAAAACTCAAAGGACAGAAGACATTTTCTTAAAAGATTATAAGAACAAAATTTAGGGCAAAAAAAAGGAAGTAACCAAATTAATGTGACTTAAAGGACTACTGCAGATTAAAGGAGGAATTTTATCTTGTATATAAATACGGAAAGATTAAACAGTTAGTTTTATTTCACAGAAATTATTTACACATCCTGCTATATTTTCTCCATATTCTTAGTTATTCAAGAGTTTTCAGGTTCAATTCAATTTCTGGATTTCAGTTTAGTTTTCCGGATAATTACCGCCAGCGTTAATGCCATTCTTCAGATTATCAAACTATTGTTCGTAGCATTCTCAATAATGATTATTTCGTCTACTGGAGTCCTGGAGTGAATGCGTTTCGAACGCTCCAAGTTTCTTCTACCTAATAATTTCCGGGGTTTTCTAAAGTTACAGATTCTTTTGAATGGAGAAAACAAAAGTGATTGAGATGACATCATGATGACAGTCTCCAGGAGAAATTGGATAACGAACAAAAGAACGCTTTCGTGAATATTACGAAAAACGATTCAAAAAACGTATCGAGACTGAAAACAATTGTGCTGGAAGTATTGAACAACTACGTTTTAAAAAGAAATAACTTATCAAATTATCCAAATATTTCTTAGGAAATTAAGTATAATTTTAGACCTTCTAATATTTCAATACATAAAACCGCATTAAATGTAAGTATGTATATAACTGATAATATAAGGATGTAAATGAAATAATAAATGGCAATAGTTTAAAGAAGTGAACAGAAAATATCTTATCCTGTCAGCTGGAAACAAATATGGCACAGTTAATAATAATTCTATTTAAATGGAGAATGATAACGATTTGCAAACTGTCCACAGTTAAGTTAAATACAGTTGATCGCTATAAAAACAACAACAAAAAATGTGAGTTCATTTAGGACTAATATTTTCCTCCTGTTTGGGAAAATGCATTTTCGTTAAAACGCATTATGGCTGTCAATTTTAATTCTCAAGAATTGTAATGCCAACATTACTTTGCTTTAGGAACAAAATGTACGCTCAACAAATGGTATTTCATTAGTTCGTTTACCAATTCCATTCCAAAGAAAATGAAAAATAAATGCGCAGATAAAAAATCAAAATTATAATTCGTAAATTACTCGATGTAGCAAAGCCATTATTTAAAGCCTTTAGCAAATTAAATAAACTTTTAATTCCAAATTGTAAGGAGAAGTATTCAGAGAAAACTCCCAAGTATTAAAGCGCTTCCAATAAGTTATAATTCATTATAATAAGCAACAGAAATGCGCTAAGACAAAAGGCATACTAAATGAGAAACATTACTTGCTTTCGGAAGCCACTAGTTCCTTCTCTAGAATAAAGCCATCGCTTCACTGTTGGCACTATTATTAGCGACAATTATTGTGCAAGTGAGAAAAATTGGTCGTTTTAGAAAGAAATTTCAATACGGCTATCGTTAGTTATGGAATTTATTAAAAATGAGATACTTCTCTTCTGAGACTTAAATAATAGCATGGATACGTTCTTATGCGGATTAATAAATTGAGCGGGAACGTATAAGAACTGCTGGTAAAAATAGCTTGCCCATTACAGAAAGAAAAAATTCCACATCTTAAAATAACATTTAATTTCATCGAAAATTGGTATTTCGCTAAGCCACTAAAGTTCTAAAAAAAGGGAGGGAAATGTGTATAAAAATAATCTTTCGTACCACAGCGAGAACTAAAAAAGATTGATGTTGCAATTTAGACTTAAACCTAAAAATAAAAAAAAGAAAGGAAAATTCTCCTCAACTGAATGGCAAAAAATAATCTCTACTTAAGTATAATGCATCACCTAAAATTTCTCCTCTGTGTAGGAAAACTGAGGAAATAAAAAACATCAAAACTTCTCAGAGAAAAATAATGGCCACTGGAAGTAAAATAATAACCGTCTAGATGCGAAAGAAGAAAGAAATAAAAGAAAATGGCGAAAAAAAAATCGAGAACCGAAAATCACTTACGTTGGTGTGGTAAAGACAGCATAGATCAACTTTGCTGGTTTTCCTCCATACAGTCCGTCTACAATGTGGCTAGTAGATTCTACAAACAGAGCAGAAAAAGAGAAATTAATGATGGGTTTGCGAGATATTTCATTATTTTTATTTATTTTATTCTTCCCACCCCCTCCTTAAGCATAAGAATGTAATAATACATTCCCCTCTTCCCACCAAGCCATTAGAATACGTTTTGGATCCACAGTTTGAAGTGCTTCCCTGTTGGCAGCTTGTGGTGATTGTTGTGCACTTTTTGCACATCCATCAGAGAATATTCGAGTTCTTGAAAACATTAATAAGCTGCAAGCACGCTCAAATGCAGTTTTCGGAAGGGAAGTTTGTGCTACCTTTTGGCGACACTAAAATTGCTTTTCTCTGAATCCTCAAGTTGCAAAACATTTTAGATCTTGCACAAAATTTTTAAGACATAAACGGTAGCCTAATTAGTTACATCATAATACAGAATAATTGCTTCTAACAACTAGGTATTAAAGTAATTCTCAATTTTTATCTTAAGAGAAAAAAGTTTACTCATCTTCAATAGAAAAATTACAAATTTAAGATATATGTTACTTTTGAGTTTTTCAAATTGCGTAGAGTTACTAGAAAATTAAGGGCCATTATTATAACATAATACATCAAATTAGTCTTTAAACATTTTCGTGTTTTAAATAAAAAGTATTAAAATAGTATACTGATAAAAACTGCAACATAACATTTAATGCAAAAATGAATATCTAGTGATTTTCGCGATCAGCCGTGAATGTTCTTGTACAATTAGTTTCAGCTCTTGTTAACAGTAATCAGAACACACGAAAACATTTTAGCTACAAAATCATACTGAGATTTAAACTTCGAAGCACGATATATATTTTGAATCATTCATTTGTTCAGAAAGGCAATTAATTGCTCAGTAATATATTTATCAATTTTACTACATGTCAACTAGTTCTTAAAAGAAGTCTGTACTCGTGATATTAATTCATCCTCTAAAACACTGCGTGGCATTTTTTGAATAAAACGGAACCAATTTTTAGAATAAAACACAAAGAAAAAGCAACCAATTTGCCAAAATGAAATAAAAATCTAAAATTTGTATACAGATACGGCAACATAAGTTGTCATAAGATTCCAGATTCATAAAATCTAATGAAAACTTATTTTGCAGTAATACTTTAAGAGGTACTCTTAAAAACTCTCAACGTATTACTAAGGGTTAAAACTTACTTACTTATTAGCTAGCTTTTTACAGCCAGGTTTAATTGAAAAGGAATCGCATTTTTCTGAAACTAAAAGCCAATAGACATGAATAATATGCTAATCTTTATAATGTTACAATTATTTTGGCTGTAAAGAATGCGTGCTTGCCTAACATGCTTCCCTTATACAGAAAATGCAATAATTGTTAAAACGAAAGAAAATTTCCAACATTTTGCTGTGAATATAAGTATCAATATTTGCGATAGGAAGTTGATCAAACACGACTAAAAGATTCCACATACCTTGCGTATTTTGCTATATCCAAATAACTTAACTTAACCTTCGAAATGTTATTTGGACATAGATTGGTTGCGATGAATAATAAAAATAAAATAAATGAGAATTATGCTACAGCTAATTACAACATAATGAAAAGCTACAAGCACCAAAAGTAAATCATGGCCTTTTTTTATCCCACAGAAGCATGGCTTCTTTTAAGAAAATGTTTCAGCCGTCTGAAAGAAAACTTGATTCACTTTGCTTTTTACCACATAGATGGTTAAATAATCACATACTGCGGTTTTAAAATTACAAAATTTTGTTCATTACCAACATTTCATTTGTTTGTTAGTTTGAATATGCAAAGCAAAAGAAAAGCTATCCGCTTAGCCCTTCTTTGCTTTAGAAAGAGAATGCTTTTGTAGAGGGCTTTTAAAGGAAAATAGCTCGCAATTAAGTTACACACGGAGAAACCTCAAACTCACCCATGCAACCAACCCAATCGCTGAGATACGAACCAGAATCGAACTACCAATATTCAGGGTTTAGCCACACGGCCACTATTATTATTATTATTTACATGTTTCGCTTTAAAGCACTACACGGATGGGAGGCCACTGGTGGGCACAGCCACTAGTAGGCCCTAAAGTTTTAAAGATGCACACATTTCTTGTATGGATAGATGTAGAACTTAACATACTGCAGTTTAAGGACCTTTATCAATTAAAACTCTGCTATACAACATAATTAAGCAGTCTGATTTTAAATCAATTAAATTAGGTGACTTAATTTAGTCGAATTATTTTCAAAAATTCGAAATCTTTCCCAAGAAAACATTACACTTGCATTTTTATTTTTTGTGTCACTGAAATGCATTCAAAAGTCCTTATCTGCATCGATAGCATTACAATCTCTTTTAGTTTTAAACAAGAATCAAAATAAATATCATATCTGTTCTCCTTTAAAATGAGAAAGAAACACCAAATCGTAAATCCGAGCACTTTAGTGAAAGGAATTGTCTTCTGAGCAACAGGACAGTAAAAACAAGTCTTCATTTACGAAAAGCACTTGAAATGGATTTTCGTGTCTTCTTTCATTGCACAAAAGAACGCCGAGAAGGCCGATTAGAAAACTCATAGTTCATCGCCCCAGCCTGGCAATCTTTAACGTTTCAGACCTCGGTGCCGCCCCATTCTGCTCATTATTCAGCGGGCAATATCTCACTAACTGCCATATTGATTAACTGCCAGGGCTATTCCAGATATAAATGGGGCACCCCTCCGAAATGTTCATTTATTGTCACCGAAGTAAGAGAGTATGTGCCCCTTCTTTCTTCGCCCCTCCCCGAGATATTGCATTCACGTGTTGATGATACATACAAAGACCTTCAACCAATTTATAACCAAACTGCGAAATGGGTATTAGTGTGCATTATTTAAAGATTGTAAGCAGCCGGCTGTAGAAATGACTGCTTCAAACGATATTTATGCCTGCCTTTGGATTTAGCCGGGCTGGAGAAGAGTCGTTCGTAGTAGCATTTGAATAGTCAGCGAAAGGAAAATGGCAGGAAAGATTAAAAGATAGCTTTCTGTTCGATGAGTAATTTGCCGACGAGAGATTT
>KK117020.1:100586-135116 GCA_000611955.2 Stegodyphus mimosarum
GATTTATTTATGGGATCCTTGTTGCTTTAAGGCGTTCTTACATTCCCGTTTCAATGGTATATTAATACTCATGATGTGGCTGATAAATTGAAAACTGGAGAAAGCTGTTATATATATTATTCTAACATGAAGACTGTGAATACTAGCTTCGTTCATTTTACACGTAATTAGATAAGGAATTTAATATTAAATTTGATACACATTCTTTCGTTGCGCGTTCTCAAAAGATACACTTGTGGTAGCTCTCTTTATGTTCCTTGGATGTGATCAACGTATATTTATTAATATTGCAGACCTAAAACGTTTCATGCAAATTAATCGTTATGAATTAATCACTAATTCAAAGAAATTAGTGAAAACGTGAATAATTTGCTCAATTTTTTGTAATGAATCTGGAATGAGTAAAAAAGAGTTTGAGCATGGTTCATGAAGATTGTTTCTGTTTCCGACTTAAGTAGGTATCAAGACCTAATCTATTGCTGGTTCGTAAAGACTGGTTCTGTTTCTGAATCGAGTCGCAATCCAAGACCCAATCTATTGTGGGTTCATGAAGATTGAATCTGTTTCTCTTCCTGAATCGCTATCCAAGACCATTATTGTTTCATGAAGATTGGTTCTGGATCTGAACCGTGTCAATATTTGGGATCTAGCCTTTTGTTGGTTAATGAAAATTAGCTGTGTGCCTGAAACCTCACACACAGCGTAGAAACTCTTAACATGGGAAATCCTTAACACAAATCAGCAATGCATTCCCTCTTCATGTCACTGTATCTACAGTTCGCAGATCTTATTAATATTCTATTAAAAGATATATTCTGTTTTGTAAAGAATTCTTCAATTCTTCTACCTATTGAGAGATTAGTATCTTAGTCTTAATAGAGTATTTGTATACAATGTAGAGGCGTTAGATTTTTTTTTGAAGCAGGAGACGTTACAAATGAGCAATGGCCTTGCCGGGACTCGAACCTGGATCTCTGGAATACGCGTTGAGTGTGCTAACTTTACATCATGAAAGCATGCTGAAAGGATGGAGAAAACACTATGGGTATGAAATATATTTAAATTGATAAAATGTTTGAGAAACGTTAGTCTAACTCAAAAGAGGGGCTTACGAAAGTATTAAAATGCGCAGAGGCATTTGATACCGCTTACGTAAAAATATAGAATACGCGATTCGTTACAGTTCACAGACCAGAGGTCGATAACTTTCCGCAAGAAAACTTTCCGTAAGTTTTCAAAATTTTTCAGAAAGGGTTTTACCAATTATTTTTAAAAGAGGATTCGAAGCATAAAATAAATTTCTAGCGCCATTTCGTGGTGATTTTTTTAAATATAAAACTTAGAAGAAGAAAGTGCAGTTTTAACCAATTTAAGGAAAAGCATTCTCGAATATTTCAAAGCTCAAATTATAGATCGAACATAGATTCTTTTAATGCTTCTTCGTATCGCTCTTGGGGATTGGCAAGGAATTGGTTCTGCCTATCCAGAGGAAAGTGATCTTGTTCCAGAGATTGGCGCTAATCTGGATCATCTTCACACGGCGTGATAAAATCCGCTCCCTCTTCCGCAGATCCTCTTTTCCTAAGGGTCGTACGAAAATGCCGAGAAGCTTTTTAAAACCGCTTTTTAAAATTTTTATGAATCCCATTTTTCATATTCTTTTTCCCACTTCTTGCGAGCTCTGACACCCGATCTGGCAAGAAAAATTCCATACGAAGCATTTTTTGAGCTACGCGTCTCGCCACCCGAAGGACGAGAAGAGAGCAGGGAAAAAACATCCTGCTGATGAAGCATTATTTCATCTCGTCTCTTCTAACAATGGTTTTTTGTAGATAAGGGGGGAGAACCTTATTCCCCGTTTTTATTTGTAAGCTCTCGACCATATGTGCTGATCCTATTTCTTTTGGTAGCATTCAATATTCTTCGATACAACACTTTGTCATTTTAAGATAATTAGGATAGTCATATACCTCATACAGCGTACGCGTTTAATTAAAGTTACAGACAGATATCTTGAAAGATTTGTAGTAACGATCGGTCTGCTTGCATTTTGTTTTTTTCAAACTAAGTAGAGAAAACGCAAATAGATCATAGCAAACACAACTTACTTGTAAGCCTTGTTTTAATTGCCATGTATTTTTCCCATGTTAAACTCTGTCCTATACTCTTATTGTTTCGTGCTTTATCAGAACATGTAAACGAGAGGAGATTTGTATATTATAAGAATTAACGACACGGAGGACTGGCATCGCTATCGAGCCTTAAAGCCACTTCTATGTGTTGTATCCTGTACGAAAAGTATTTTCTCTAAATTAGCGAGTTTCTCTTTGCAGTTGAATAGTTTGTGAAACATATAAAGCCAAATGCTAGGATAGAAATTATCTTTGAATAGTGCGTAATTTTGATACGAGCAGAAATAACAGAAACTCGTATATAGCAGAAACCGAGCTGAGATACATATAAGTTTACACATAAGTGCCTAATTTTTAACTAATAGCTATTTTCGGACTTTATAAACGATACAACTGCACTTACAATTAGCTTTTTTAATCATTACTGACTTTTTATGATGAAATTAATAGCAGAAAGGTAAATAAAGGAACTAGATGCTGTTGTATTTGATGTATCATATGATGCATTGTATTTGTACTTTGCAGATAACACTCCCCTCCCCCCCAAAAAAAAATATAATCCCCTTTAACTTGTGTAAAAGATACGGCTGCATTTACCTTTAACTATTAGCGACAGCAGAAAATGCTTCTGAAGACCTTAGATGCCATTGTTTTCTATCGTTGTACTTTGTTAACAGATATCCGAAAAAAAATTGTTTTTGAACTTAAATCGAATAAAAAACATTTATGAGGTGAATTACCTTTGTAAAGTTTGTCTTTCTTGTCAGTATTTTATACACAAAATGAAATATTCGTATGTTGCTGTTGATAAAATTATAAGCGAATGTATGATTAAATTGCGGCCAAGTTCTTTACAACGAAAAATGCATTAAAGATTGATTTCCAAAGCTTATGGTTTTTTTTATTCTTGTTTTTAGAAAACGCCGTTTATGGTTGTTCAGGTTTTTAAGAAGCCTATAATTTTGCGATTTGAAATACTGAGAATGTTTATTTTGAAATTTTATTTTTCTTTTCCATTTCTGGAAACTCTTTGATTAATTCTTTCTTCTAGAACCTCAGACCTATATTGAGCGGATCTGTAGAATTACTGAGCTCTGCATTTCAGCTAAATCTCTCACCATTATAGGTAGGACAGTTAATAGAAACCAGATCTTAAAAAACAAATGTAAACGCTATAAGCTCACTTAATAAGGTCTTTATATGCGTTAAAAAATAATATATTATATATTTTTAATGTGAATATTAGAAGTTAGTGCCTTCTATGCAAAAGTAAAAAAGTACTCTCATAAAATGTTTAGTTACGGGAAAGAATATAAAAGCTAAGGAAAGGCAATGTTCTAAAGGAAACTAGCCTATACTTACATTGCAGAGGAGATAAATTACCAAAATGGCAATCGAATCCGCAGAGGCTACATCTGTTTCAAGACTATTTAGCCACTCAACAACTAGTGGGCCAGAAAAAAGGAAGTAAATAAAAATCGAGACCAGCTTGAAAGATCTGCTTCGATGGTCAACGCAGATGAACTTCTAAAATATCTCGCGTTGCAGACAACTCATGCCCCTCCGTCCCTTTGTAATCTCCCTCCCCTTCCCCATTTTACAGAGGGAGTCGTTCATCTGGAAGCATCCCTGGAAAGAGTATAGTTCATTAAGACGGAGTTGGCAGTTAATAATCAAACGGTCCCAGATAGTGCACAATTTGAGTTATGCGAGTCTAAACAAGCACTGCACAGGAAATATGTCTCCCAGAACAAAAGATGGCGGGAAAAAGTTCAGACAAAAGACGAAAGAGGAAGTCAAAGACAAAGAGCAATAGAAGAGAATTCTTAAGTATGTAAGAGAAGAAGAGGAAAGACAAATTCTTCCACGAGACTGTTTACGCCTGAGCGAGTATTTTCCATGAGGATAGATTAGGGAGTACTAGAGGCAGTCAGGCAAGAACTAGAGATGGCCCTTTTTGTATTTTTATTTACTTACTTTTTTTTTGGCTCGATTCTGCCTGCCGCCCGCCCGGTTAAGATTCGTCTTTTACTCTTTTTTAGCGGTACTTTCACTTATTTCTTTTTATTTCTAATTCGTGAGTGAACGAAAAAAAATCGATATAAATCGAAAGTAAAAAAGGAATCTTTTTTTTTTCTATCTGAAGAAAAACACCATCGAATTGTTTTAATCTTTTCTTATGCTTTTTTTAATCGTTTTTCTTTTATCATGAAAGATTCATTTCAATGTATTCTTATTTCAGAGAAAGAAATCGAAAATATTTATATATATATATATATATATATATATATAAAACAGAATGTGGAAACGGGCATGTAAAAAGAACGTTTATGAATTGCCATAATACTTCGGTATAATGATTAATGCCAAGAACGAGAAGAAAATTGCACCATGTCTTTATTTTTTTATGCAATAGTTTACGATCTATAAAGTTTCATTTCATTTCATTTCGTTTACTGAATCTGGTTATTGCACCAAACTTGATTTTGAAAGAATTTTTAAAGTTTTGTAGGAAAATAGATCCATTTTAAATTTCATATTCATCTTCTTAGAAGCAATTAGTCAAAATTCACTGAATGAAAAGGTTTAAAAGTATTCAACTGTTGTGTATGTACTACATTAGTACATGCTTACGTTAGTGTAATACGCTCCAAGACATTCCATCATGTTAGGAAAACACAGGCAATACGGAACTCTACACATAACACGGTTTCCGTGTAAAACATACAAATACAGTGAAGATTAATTAATAGACTACAATTTAATTAATGATTTACTTACAGTAAACCATTATGAATTTTAAATATAATGATAATATACGTTTGTTCATTGCATTGCACATTTGCAGCCTACTTTCTCGTTTTCTCTTCCTATAATACGAATAAAATTAACAGACTTTGGAGTTTTAAACTTAAAGACGCATTACAACAATGCAAAAATATAATCTGCCTGTACTGTATAAAGCATTTTCTTCTTCCTTTCCGCATGCCTTCTTGGTGTAACTGGAAGCACACTCAACATGTATTTCGGAGGAAAGGAGTTCGAACCCCGGAGAGGGCAACGCACATTTTTCACGTTCCTGCATCGATATAACCTGATGTCTCAACATATTATTTATATTATAAAGTTTTCTGGTATAAAAAAATTGTTTTAAATAAATTTATAGAATAACAAAAATCCCTTCATTCTCTTCATTTGTGTTCGTGCTGACACCCAGGATTGCACTGTAATATAATACGGTGTGCGATTGATTCTTATACTTCAAATTACAAACTGTTTGTGCTTAATGCTTGTTTAAGCACAAACAGTCTGTATGGCTGTGTTTTTAGCAATTGTTTATTTTGTAGAGACATTAGGTTTTTAGAAGCAGGAGACATGAAAAATGAGCAACGCCTTCGCCGAGACTCGAACCGGACCTTTGGAATACACGCCCAATGTGCTGACCACTACACCACGAAGACATGCGAAGAAGGCGGGAGAAATACCATATAATTTCTTCCGATTTTTGGTCAAATTCTTCTAGTTTGTTCACGGTTTATCAACTTTTTGTTCATGGTTTATCTCACCGTAACTAAACTTGTAGGCGCTGATACAACGGATGTAAAATCGCGACTTCATTTCTTCACAAATTCACGCCTATGGCATTGTCCTGTGGCACGCCACGCAAATCATCATGAATGTTTGTTTACAACTAACCTAATTAGCTTACTTCACATTTGGCAAAAATTAAATATAGATTACTTAGTTTAATTATATTTTGAAAGATTTCCTTTTTAAATTTTTAGCCAAATAAATACCTTTTAATTATCAAGAGTTGTAGATAGGAGGAAAACTACTACAACTGGATTGGATTAAAAAATCTCGGCAAATGTTTACCGTTTAAAAACCTTGCCCAAAATCAATCAAAACAATGCATGGTCATAAACCAAATCACAGTCAGAATAATCAATAAAATTTCAACATGAAGTATAAATTATATGAACCTAAATATAGGCTTCGGTATCTCAATAATTAAAAAAAAATCCAAGAAATGTTGAAGATCCCGAATTCTTCAAAATGGCAATCTAAGATCTAATAGCTTCCTATACCGTGAAAAGATTTTAGGTAAGAGATGTAAGTTATTCAAAATAAGTAAGTCGTTTCAAGGTTTATTTAACCCACACTAAGTTGTACTGTGGAAAGTCATTTAAATTTAGAAATTAAACTACAAAAACTTGAATGAAATAATATACGACGTTCAACATTTTCACTTGTTCCGAGTTGCGTAATTTCTTTATTAAATCGTAATTTTCCACCTGAATAATTGCACAATTTGTTATTAAATCGTAACTTGCTATATTTAATATACTTATGGAAACCTTTTTTCGTCACTGAGTCGCTATAGACAGAAAAGATTCGCTTAAAGAAAATAATTTAATTTTCTTAACATTAATTAGAATCCTTTAGGAAATTTTCATCCATAACTTCTTTTGTTAATAATCCTTTATCTAATTTCAGTTCTTGATCTTTTTGGGGGTGAAGCAAAGTGCATTTATAGCTATGAATTAGGATGATAACGCGGATTTCAACCGTTTGGCTTCCAAAGACATATATCTGAAATTACGTTCTAAATATAGGCATAAGAGCAATTTTAGTATTGGATATATATATGAGTTCAATATGAGAGTTTCATGGAAATATTTAGTGACTGTCAGATCTCGGGTGAATATATGTCGATGACTTAGATGCGAAAGGACTGAGACTGTTGCACAAAGATGCAACAGCAATCATGACAGGTTGACTATTTCCTTCTTCACATTTTCAGGCAGAAACACACTGCTAAACCAGCGAAAGACATGTAACCATTATTTAACATTTTCTTCTTCTCAAATTTTTGAAGTAATTAAGAAATATGATTACGGCAGGCTGGCTAGATAAAGAAGCAGTGAGTAAATGCACGGATTCCAATCTAAATGTTAGAGAAGTAATAATGCTGCATTATTTTGATAAACTAACGTTATGTACATGAATGCGTCCTTAACGTAGTTGAGAAGGCGTTGTTAACGAATGCGTAGTTATATGACAAGAATTAATTTTAAAATGAAGCAATTAGCAAGTTTTGTGTTCTAAAAATAATAAGATTCATGTGCTTGTTACATTTTTTAGAACAGAAAGAGGAATGTGCAAATTAAATACAACCATCACGGATCAATGTTGGGATTTCCTTTTGCATACATACTCCTTACATTATATATATATATATATATATATATATACATATATATTCGTAGTATTTAAATTAATTTTTTAAAAAAATCATAGATCAGGTCTTCATATTATTAAATAATTTATCTAAAGAAATCTGCAGGATATTTGTATCGCGCTCGCCAGTATAAGGCACAGTGGTTTAGGAGGGTGATTTTAATACTTACACATTTTATGAAATTTAAAACTGATATACAAATATATTCTTCAAGAAAGAAAACATTGTTGGAGTTATATTATTGCAATTTATGTCATTTTGTCGAAGCAGGAAACATTACATGGATGTAATGTCCTCACGCTAACTCGAACTACATATTTCCCTACTCCTGCTCGGACGTGCTTCTAATTATACCACGAAAGCACGCGGTAAAGAGGATGAATATAATTTTCGCCCAATGTTTGTAATAAGAAAGTGATTTAGGATTACACTTTTCTGCTTGAAAAAATTTTTTTCAAGTTTTCGTTACATATGTAAACTATTTTTCACACAGATTATTTAGATTTGCATTATTTAAAATAAACAACAGGGGCATACGAGCATCCGGAGTACATTCGTACAACCTGAATATAAAAGTACGTCAAAAATAATACCAGATGTCCCAACGCTGATTAAAGCTATAACATGAAATTAGAGAATTACATGGTGTGTGTAAATTCACCTGAGACTGACTATCTGTAACGTCTGATGCTGAGAAGGAAGGGATAAATATTGTTGTTAAGTGAGATAAACATTGTTAACTCAAATCTTCATCGGCAGACATGATGGGGTTCGGTCATCGCATTCTTCAAGAAATAATCTTTGAGCTTCTTTAAGACTCCTGGTCCAGAGTTACTCAGGGGATTAAGATGGAGAACGAGAGAGAGAGATAGCTTCCTATGGCGGTTACCCACGAACACCGAACCGTGGAACAAATAGCTACCAGTCTGAAACGTAATCCTCCTTTAAGGAAAATGGATGAACTGCAAGTCTCTACGATGGAAGAAGTTGGATATTTACTTAGCCCATTAAACCGATAAAATAGTTGGGTGATTAAAAGAATGATTTTGCAGAATCGCGCACATTCGCGGAACTGGAAAAGAGTTACCGAGCGGAAGGATAGATGGAACCGGATATTTGGAACTACCCCCGAAGCATAACGTAAAACAAATTTATGTGGCGTAAAACTTTCTAATTATTCAGAAAATGATGTTGTGCATTTAGCTGCTTCGGTTCAATCGAAATGCATTTTAGATCCATCAACATTGTGGAGCTTAACGTTAACTGGATACATTTCACATTGTAAGCAGAAAAGGATGCATCTTGTCAGACCATGATCAAATCATGTGAGTTTCATAATTAAGTACACATTATTCGCAACTGATTATAAACTCCAGATAACGTAAACGAAACTCTCTCCACATAGAAAAGATCACGAGTTCGAATCCTTGGTGAGCTCAGAACATTCAAAGTTTTTTTTTTAAATCTCCATACTATTAAGGCTCGTTATCCTCGAGTACGCAAGAAATTTTTCAGGATTAAGTCAGAAATGCGGCTACACGTTTCATCATATCGCATAACGAAAGTCTAAAGGTTACTAGAAATCATGTTTCTAGGTTAGTTTATTTGAATATGGCAACAAGAGCTGTCTATGTAAGGGAGGGCATGCTTTCGGGGAGGGCTTTCTTAGGGAAACTGTTTCGTATTCACGGTACACGTGAGGAAAACATGAGACCTAACTATGCAGCCAGCACGTTCACCTGCATTCGGTTCGAACTACCAGTATTCAGTAGTTTTAAAACTCGGCCACTGGTACGGCCAAAAAACAGTGCTATTGAAAATTTAGTTCTTCAAGTCTAAGAATAATACATACGAATATCAACAAGATTCGCTTTATTGCCTTTTTTGCTATGGGTATATTATAGAACGTTTCGGCAATCATTATCGATGTTGCTACATTGGTTACATGGAGAGTATACTTAGAAGGTTTCCTTCCTACGAGAACTGCTATTCTAAGCGGTCGTTTTCTGCACTTTCCCACAATCGATGTCAACAATGCTATGTCAGTGTCACATCTCACTAGTCTCACGACTTCACGATCACTCTACTTTTCAAGCGCCCATTCTGCAACTGTAATAGTTGCTATTTTTTCAGGGCCATCTTAAATAATTGCGTGATCTGGGGCTTATTTAGAATGAAAATATAAAGTTTATGAGTTATGAAACCTCACGTGGGTTTCTATAGGCTTACCAATCACATATCACAGGTATCTTATAAACTGCATGATTAGGAGCTAAAATATTCCACCTGATCACTTTAGTTTGCAAGATACTTTTAAGATTCGATCTGTGGAACCAATTACAACTATATTAGCCTTTCGTGTACGTTCGATGTGTAACTTGTGATGAAAGATTCTGAAAGCTGACTGGTATGAGAAAAAATTCTCAGTCTAAGAGAAAGTCAAATTTATCTAGGTGAGTTAGTTTTAATTTCCTACTATTGTACCTCAAAATTACGTTTATAGAGTTTTACGTTCTTTGACGTCCGGCCATTTAAAAAAATGTTCTTTGGAAGCATATACTAGTATTAAACTCCTAACAGACGTTAAGCGAATAATCGTTATGTCTAAACAGAACTACAGAGTTTTAAGAAGGTTTTAAACCAAACTTTTTTATTAAACCAGAACTGGAACTTTTCGTGCTTAACAAATCAGCCAACTACTTGTAGAGATAAAACTTAAGTAGCAGTCAAATTCGATCATCATATAATTAAATAATCGTCATAGCGTGCTTTACCGATCATTCGCATATTACCCGTTTGAAATACATCACTGAGATACAGATATCTTGTCAAATCCCACGCAATATACTTAAAAGTGTTTTCCTATTCTGTTACGAAATTTAACGCCCGATTCAATCACATCTTTTTCATACAGTCATACAGAATTCTTCCAAATTTCATTATGTAAATCATCAATATTGTCAAATACTTTTCGGAACAAGTCTAATATATTCGAAAGCAATAATTATTTCGAAAGAAGTCTACAACTTAGTGTAAGCACACTGCGAAAAATAAATGAATAAAAATAGAAGCAAAAAATTGGAACAGTTCTATATCTCCCGTTCTACTGGGCCGATTGAAGAAATTCAAATTGCGTTTTCCATGTCTCAAAAGCGCAACTTAGGATATGTATTAGATTTACATATAGCGTCGTTCTAATATAGGTATTTTGACAGAAAATTGGACTCTGTCTGAAATGACATGCCAATGTTTTTCCATATTTCGATTCTAAGATTCAAATGATGCCAAACTGGCAAGTTTCGTAAAAATCTTACGAGTAGTTTTTAAAAACTTAGCTCTCAAAATTTTAGCTCCTAAATGTTAATTGAATTTGATATATATTTATTAATATCTCTTTTTTATTACACTTACTTGATTCCTTCTTTCCCAGTTCGAAATTTAGGTTCACTCCAAATAAAATTCACCCATTTTTTATGATTTATTTTTAAAATTTGTATTTTTAAATAATTCTTATAAATTTTTGGAAAAAAAAACTTTGGAATTATAACCTATAAAATTTTTACCATCAACTTAAAGTAGATGTATTTCTAAGTATACTTGCAAAAAATTAGAGCTTTTTATTCAAACTTTTTGGAGATATACATGAATTTATATGTTGATCCGTTTTAAAATTTGGCATATTTGTTGAAAGCGATAATAACATCAAATGCGGTTTACGCACTTTGTTCAAATTATTCGAAAGTAGGACGATGTGACTTTTCTTCCGCTCATGCACAATGTAAAAAGGTAAGAACGATGTGACTCTCTTACCGCTCCTGCAAAATGGAAGGGATAGAAAAATAGGTTGCCATGTATTAAGCTCGCCAAGTGCCAAGTGAGTTATTCTTGGCGCAAACTGAAAAAAAAATCGCCATGTTAATTTTTTTAATTTCTTCGTAAATTTCGCACCAAATTTCACAAAATTTAATATTTAGGCATGATCTAAGTCGTAGAATCGAAATATGGAAAAAAATTGGCATGTTATTCAGAAAAAGACCTATTTTCTGCCAAAATACCTATGTTAGAACAATGCTATATATAAATCTAGTATATATCCTAAGTCGCGCTTCCGAGACATGGAAAATGAAATTTGAATTTCATCAATCGACCCAGTAGAACGGGAGATATAGATCTGTCCCAGTTTTTTTTAGTCCAAATGGGCTTTGTCCCTGAAGGACTATTGTTTCCGTTTTGCGATTTTGCGTTGGAAAAATTAAAAATCTGAATTACTTTTCAAATTGTTGTCACAAAATATTGTAGCCCTGTATTATATTTAAAGAAATTAAATAATGAAAAATCTGCATAAAAGTATATATATTTCTCCAAATGTGATAAAACAAGGGTACCTAGAGCCATCCAATTTTGAATAACGCATGTTTCCACCCGAATATGCGCATCTGGAAGCCCGAATCTGGAATTTATTTTATACTCTATTTCATATTTTGTAAAACTTTAACGAATTTTTGATGAGCAAACTCAAACGATTTAAAAGCGAGCCATGGCAACACTCTACGGGGAAAAATACCTTTTTATAAAAAGCATACGGAACTGTGTATCAGAAATTCTAAAGATACACTCATTTTAAAATTATTTTGCGATATTGCTGTTGAACTGAATTTTATCGTTTATGTGCGAAGAACATGATATTTAATAAATAAAGATAACACACAAAACGTTAAAAAACGCGTCTTTGAACGTAATTTAAAATCTGAAACCTTTCAGATTTTTTTTCGCAGTGTACCTTTCTTCACAATAACTGAATGAAAATGTTTTAAAAAGATAGAACGGAGCCTCTGTAGATTGATTCACTGGACCAGTAGCATCACGGGACAATACTTATATCATCCTATGGCAAAGTCCCTATGAGCTCCCCCTATGCTTATTCCTGTCCTGTTCTCTTACTAAATACCGAAGGTCATTGTTTTTTAACTGCAGTTTTCAAACACATCAACCTTCACAAAATCTAGTAAAAGGTGGTCACGTCTAAATACTGGGTAAAAGTAATAGTGTCACTCTTAAACTTTTGCAATAAGCCCTCTTATTTATTTAAATGTATTTGTTTACCGTAACAGCAATTTTCACCAAATAGGAAGATTGACCTATGGAAAATGCTATCAGTACTTTCTGACAGTTAATGTAAGTCATTTCTCTAAATAGATTTATATGTTAAAAGTTTGGCATCTGAAGTTTTAACTCGCTACGCGCGCACATAAAAGTTAGAACGTTAACAGAAATTTAATACCATGATTGGTCGCTTTTAATATAAGATAATTTAAGATATGTTATCACGTCAACAACATAAAAGCATTTTACAGAGCAAAAGGAGACGTTTTATAAAATAAACTCGAACGAAAAGTCTATAGGAATGCTGCGCGAAAACCATTTTCCTTGAAACTTCAAATACATGATATATTTCCATAGTATGTTAAAGAAACTTCTGGAACTATTTCTTTGAATATAAAATATACTGAAAAAGATTTTAAATCTTTCTACCAAGCCAAACTCTGCTTTCTTGAAGTTCTTAAACTCCTTTTTTTTCTTTAATATTCATTTCTGGAAGCTGCTGATGCCTTCCAATAGCAAATCTCTTTTCTTGGAATTTCGAATTTATGATATATTTTAGAAATATTTTCAAGAAACTTCAGGAATTATTTTCGAACATGAAACACATTACAGAGTAATACTTTAATATTTTCACTCAAGCTATAGCTTAAGTAAGATAATATTATTTAACCTTATCAATTTTAATTAAATTTTTATCGATTTCGAGAACAATCAGAAACATGCTACTCTTTTTCAGGAGCCAGAAAATTTGCTTTTATTATATCCAAAACAACAACGTATTCCTGAATTAAATTCTGTTAGAGTAAAAAACTAGAAAAGTTAAACAACAGTTAAAAATTTTTTAATGTAATATTTCACACTAGGAGCGATTTTTTATAGCAGAACAAAAATTCTTAATGCTTTAACTATTAACACCATCTTTTGGAACACATGTGCATAATGATTTTTATGCCCTTAATAAATTGAATTTAAAAGAGCACAGATTTCTTGTGAAATTATGCCATGTACTGGCCAGATAGAAATTAAGCCCCATACAGAATAAAATGCAAAATATCAGGTAGAAGTAGAGTTAAATGTAGAATGAGTTTCAACAACAAAAGCTATGGAGAATGTCAGACTGGTATAACATTCTGAAATCTAGCCTGAACTTCATAGTTTTATTACCCAAGTGTATACCCTTTACAAGAGCAGTAATAAATCACCAATAAATAAATAAATATTAGGAGTTAAAATTCTTTAATTTTTTTTGAAATACTTGATTTCGTTTTAAAATTAAAAAATAAAGTTTATAGATTTTGGTGACTTTGTAATGCTTCAAAGAAACCTCATATATACATATATACTACATTTTCTACGTCACATCTTCTCGTAGATATTTTCATGTTAAAACAGCATAAAAGAAGCAGTGGTTATCTGTGAGAAATGCATTCATGTTTCCGTTTATAGATGTTTTCAAAAGCTTTGCTTCTAGAATTTTCTTACAAAGAATTTTCTAATTCAAATTAAATTGTTTGAATTAAGTAAATGCAGTTATACTTACGTATTTCGTTAAAATAGAAGGGAAATTCTCCCGGTAGAGAGCAGTTGAGACGCGCTTTCAAGAAAGAAGTCCATCGGTTCCGAAATTTGTGAGGTCCACCTTTATCTTTAGTACAAACTCGAGCTACCCTGGAGTATACGGTCTGCAAGAGAAAATGATGACATTGTATTACACAACAACAAGGGAGTTTTATTAAAAACGCAAATAAATACTTCTTAGGGACAAGAAGAATGCTTTTTACATATTTTCATACTTGGTCTTATGTAATGCTGTTGCTCCTATTAAAGTGTAAGGCAAAGTATATAATTCCTAAATCATTAATCAGTTAGCTACATAGTTAAATTTCTGCAAAAAAAGTAATTTTTTGAAAAACAGAAGCCCGCAGTGAATTTATAAAACAACAGACAGATGCCCAAACAAACACTAGATGAATGCATATTTTATATAAAAATGGTTAATAAAACAAATTATATTAAACTAGCTAAATATAGTTTATATAAATTAGCTGAAAAACGTATTTTATATAGAACAATATAAAAAACAATTTTATATAGAAAAATAGCAAACGTTTCACACTTAAAGACGATCTAGGTTAGTATTTTTCGAAACCGATAAAATTTTATAAAAAAAGCCATGAGAGGTGATTTACTTTGCTAAAGGATTGTAGGCTTAGAAATTAAATTATTGTCGGCTTAATCATTTAGAAATAATTATTTGATCTAATGAAAGAGAAATTACAACCATTTAAGAACTGATTTCATTTTGCGGCCGCTTTTCTAATTATTTATTCAATTCATATTGAATAATAATTTTGCTCATTATCTATATTATTAGATTTATATTGCTCTTATATTCTTTTGCCTAAAAGTTAGAACTCCTGCACATATTGCTCATAAAGAAATTTTAAAAGTGTTATTATAAATATGTCTAAATATTAGGTTTATCGTATTAAAATATCTTCATATTTATTTCACGCTATTATAAATTTGTGAATATTTATTTGCGTTTTGCACATTTTGTTTTGTATTTTTTACAGTATTGCTCTATTTATATACTTTTGTTTTTCTATTTATTTTATGTATACAACTTTGCATTACTTGTTTTACAATATTATAATTAATTTTATATATGTAAACTCATTTACAGCTAATTAATGGTATTTCGATATTTGTTGAACGTACCAACAAATCTGAGACTTATTGATTGGCGAATTTTAAAAATACCTACAAGTTTAGCAATTTTTTGAATCACCAGTATTATAATACGTGGATAATTTGATGGAGTGAAAATGCGTGAAGAGTATCAATCAAAAGTGAAAATTTCTTAAAACTCTGGGAAAATTCTTCTTGTCTTACCCTGTACAAAAAGACTCAGAATGTGTTAGCAAGAGGCAAGTATTTTTCAACTTAAGTTCAACGAAAGATTAAATTAGAATTTTTAGGTGCCTGATTTTGACTGATTTCGCCACGTGGTTTCGAGTGCTTTTATTGTCAGTGTTTTTGAAGTTAAGTGCATATCTGGTACTGAAATTAAGGAAATGGTATTAGTTGTACGGAGGAATTCTTAGCACAGTATTTTGTAGCATTTCAGCCATCTTCTATGCCTCCTCTCTGATCATACTGAATATTAATACCAATATCAGTAGACAAACAAGATTAAGCGCTTCCCAACGCTGACGTCCCTTACTTACAGAGGCGGGAGAAAGAAACCAAAAAGGAAATAGTTCCTTTTGAGAAGAATAGGAGTCAATGATGTCACACAAGAGCAAACCTTGTAATATTAACATAAGCAAAGAGTACACCTTGTAACCTTAGTTACTATCTTAAAAAGGGTTACGATTTTCTTTCATCAAGTTGCTTATATTCGCAATTAATTAAAGATACTTAAACGCAGCAATGTTAATGCTTACTCCACACGGTATTAATTTTGCTAGATACTTCGATTTTTTGCCTAACAAATGACGCAATATTTTCTATCAGGTATATTTTTAATGCACGCCGGTTATTCAGTGTACAATGATCGGACCTAATTCGCAGAATCTAAGATGGCTTTGTATTCACGTAAAAATATTCAGATGTGCTACAAACTTATGCAATAACCAAAATTTGATTAAATAATAACCATCCTACTTTCGATTGCTTTCAACTTTTAACCAAGTAATAAATTAACCCAAAACAGAAATTTCTCGCAATGCATATTTGAATAATACGTTTGAATAACTTAAAATATAATCATATTAGAATGATATTCCTTAAGCATAAAATTCTTGTCCATGATTTATATGTGACTTTAGAGTTAAAACATCAGTTTAACAACCAAGATATTAGTTAATTTTCTGAAATCGTGGTAGTCGTCAGAAATTGCTTGCACCTTCTAGTACTTTCGTGTTGAATATTCATGTGCCTGATTGGTGGGCGAGTCCAAAAATCATTTATCACAAGCATTATTGCTATCACTCAGAGTACAGCCATCCTATTACTTGGGATAGAAATTATGTTAGTAGAAGATTGAAATGAATACTAGTGTTAGAGACAGATTACGTTGAGGACATATTATTAAGCAATCTTAACGATGAATTAAGGCTTCAGTGTACTACTGTACTTTGTTTCTCATCTGTTACATTATTGCTTGATTATAATTTCTTAGAAACAAACCTAAGCAGGCTTAACATATATTATTCGTAGGTATATTCAGAAACTGCAAAATTTAGAAATAAAATACATAAATTAGACTAGTTCCAGTAGTTTTACCAACTGATGCGCGCAGAATTACAATGAGAGTAAGGCATTAGATTTGATTCTAAAACTGGTATCAATCTTAGAAACAATAAACAATTATTTTTTAGATACATAAATTGTCAGTAGGCGTTCGGTTTTGTGATAGATTGAATGCACACAGGTCCGATGATAGATTGAAAACATTTATTTTATCAAAAGCAACAGAGTTCTGGAATTTCTGCAAAAATAGTCTCACAACTCTTCACAGTACCCCATAATACAAGCAGCAGTTACGCTTCAAATTACTAAGAACGTTAAGCACAACACAATGCAAAGCGCATCTAAAGAGCGAAGCTAGCCCGGAGATATCCCAATACTCCGAACTCAGGCTGAACTAACAACTAACAACTGAAAGCAGATGTTCTATTCGACCTTATATAGTTTTCCCCCGGCCGGAGAGAAATGTCTCGTACTTCTCGAAATTACTGGAAGGCATATGAGGGTCGGGTGCGGTTACAAATGCATGAAACTAATTACAGTTTTTCAATTAGAGTACCTTTTACGGTTATACAGGGACTGGACCCAAATGTCGCCAAATGTTTGTCGAGTTTGGCGACTTTAAATGAATTATTGCCAAATTTGGCGACAAAAAGTTGCCAAAACCATAGCCAGCTTAGCAATATTCCGCCAAATTAGGAAGATAGCATTTACTCAATGTTAAATAGACTTCTCCCTGTATTCTTTTCCGGCAGAACACCGTCTCTCTAGATTTTCCTGTTACATTATCCAGAAAAAATATCACAATTCCACATATAACTGCAATAAAATCGTCTATCAAGTTCCAAAATTCATAACAATATGTATTGTTTAACCAAACTATTCGTAAAGGAATAAATTCCTATATTTCTTCTATTTATTCCAAACAAGTTATTAAAGCATTAAAATTGTTTTTCCCCACAAATAACCATTTCATTTAGCATTCGATTTTTTGTATTTTATTGAGTAATGAGAAGCAAGGTTGAGAATAAAGAAAAGAATATAAACTCTTTTTTTTTTAGAAAATAAATATATAGAGTTTCTTGCTGGAATATTTATGAATGCTATCCACACATTAGTAGTCATAAACATAATATCTGACATGCGACGTTTACGATTATTTGCTGGTTATTCTTTCACAAAAAAGATTTTTCATCTTTTGATACGTTTAGCTGTCTACTGTTTACGTGGAAAATATTTCCCTCCTTCATTAATTTACAAGCAACATTAAATGCGCAATTTTCGATAAAACAACGTAAGACACCAATTACAAACATAATTAAATAAAATGTGCATCCTATTATTCACATCAACTACACCATTCTTAAGCAGTTTACTGAACCAAAAGCATGGCTAAAAAAAAACTCTTTCGTTCTAAACATTATTGTAATATTCTAAATATATAACGTAATATTCTAAACATAATTCTAAATTATTCAGGTTAAAATAACACGCCGAATAATTATTATTGGAGAAATCAAATAACAAGAATCAGCGTTATATTTGAAAATTTTGCAGAACCAGTTTATTTTGCACTTTGGCAGTTGAAGAAGCTGATTCTATAGTTAAACATCCAAACTAGTCCCGCAAAATTGGAGAAGTCAAACAACAAGAATCAGCGTTATATTTGTAAATTTTGCAAGACTAGTTTCTTTTGCATTCTGTCAGCTGTGGAATATGTTTCTATAGTTAAACCATCGAAACTAGCCCTGCAACATTTACAGATATAACGCTGATTCTTGTTGTTCGACTTTTCCAATAATAATTCTAAATGTTAACATAAATATTAACGTAACTCTTTCATTTCGTTCTAAATTGCAGTATAATTAAGAAAGAAAATAAGAAAAATCTCTTTTCGAAAATATTCTGATATTTTTCCTCTAAAAATCAACTGATTAAACTGATTATTTCAGATTTTAAATTTTCATTTACAATAATACATCATGAAAACTGTTGTAGAGTCATTAGGTTTATCGATGCAGGAGACGTGAAAAATGTGCAGGAAAATTCTTTTTGAGATTTGAACTCCAGACCTCACGATTACTCGTCGGACGCGCTTCCAGTTATACGATGAAGGCACGCGGAAAGGAGGGAGAAAATATCTTATACACTTCCCTTTTAAAGGGAGATTGGAATGAGGCGACTCAATCGCCAGATACTGGTGATGACGAATTATTGTCTAATACCTTTTCGTTCGGGCACCACTTGTTTATCGATGCAGTGCCTGTGAAAAATGTGCATTATCGTCGACGGGATTCGAATTCTGGACCTCCCGATCAGCTTCGGACGTGCTTCCAGTTACACTATGAAGACACGCAAAAAGGAGGGAGCAAATGACTTAGTAGACTGAGCTAGTGAATTCAAAACCATCTTCCCATTTAATTTATTGATTTCTCTTCATCTACTATAAAAACGTACTTTGCACAGCTAATACAACAATAATTTCAGTTCGTCATACAGCCACACAAGAATAAATTTACATGGAATTGATTCTTCATAACAACATTTTCCAATCTATTTATCCTTACAGGACCCTTGAAATGATATTCATGTCTCAGGGACTGGACATGAATATAAATATATATACATAAACAATACATATGGTTAACCAAACATATAATAGTTCATGCATTCGTCATTTATCATAAAACCTCTAGCAATTTCTCTTGGAACACAAGGGTCCCGGAAAATCCCAGTTGAGAAATACTATTCTAGAAGATATCTTAAGTTCTGCATAAGAATTATTAGAGTGAAAACAAAATCGACAGTATGCGCTTGGCGCCATCATGTTCTTTTAATTTTAAACTAGCCTCAATGATAGATAATATCCTATTTATACTTCGCAATCTATGACGTGCTGGCCATCACCTCCTTTGCATCTTATTACTACTTGTTTTTGTGTATTATTATTAATAATTTGATTAAGGAAACTGAATGATTAGGTGACCCATGCAAGTGTTCATTATTTTTCTTATGTAGCAGCATATGTTAATTAATTTTATTCACCCAAAAGCTATATGAGGCTGTATATGGATAACATTATTATCGCAGCAATTTCCTTCAAAGTGACTTGCAAAAAATTGTTGAAATTTGTTTAACGCGGATAATGGTAGAATAGTTGTTAAAGCAGTCCGGAATTTATTAGAATATATTTTTTTGAGAAAGATTGTTAGAGCAAAATACATCAACTATCTTGGATGTTCTATATGTAGGATCATTTTATACCGCCATTATAATGATGATGATTTAATTCTAATATTACATAAAAATGCTACAAAGTAAATACGCAAGTTAAAATACTGGCGCAATAGAAAATTAACTAAGAGGAACTCCCCCCATTGCCCCATTTCAACATATATTCATCAAATTACCATCGTTTTAAAGGAAACGCAAATTTACTAGTATATCACCATACATGAAGGGCTGTCTAAACAGTGAAAGATAATATGGTGTTTGAAGGAATCAGAAGTGTCAAACATATACGCTTGATCCGGCGATTAACATGTTGAAAAAAATAGTAGCTTCACCTTATGCTTACGAAATTAATTAAAGAGCTCTCAGTATCTTGATTTGGCTATCAATGTAACTATAGGAAGATAACTTACATACTCATTCATCAAAGATAAATTGAAATTTACGCACGAAGAAAAACAACTTCATTTACTCACATAAACGATAAAAGCAGAACATTTCTTTTGGAAAATACGTAATTTTGGTTTTATTTAACGTTTACTGGCTTTTCTTCGTTCAGACAACGATCTACGTATCAGTCTGTCACCATGTTTGCACTTTTCAGCTTACAGAAAACGTTAATGCTTTCAGAGAACAAACATCAACACAAACAAAATTTAAGACGATTTATACAACTCCATTTAAACTAACAAAAGAAACTTAAAAAAAAAGAAACTAAAGAGCGGTACAGCAAGCAATGAGCTGGGCAGCAAAATTGCTAAACGTAAAGCTTCCGCAGCTGCAGAGAAGCAGCTGTGATACTTCGTGCAGCGTGTTATTCCTCGCGCGGCACCAGACATGACTTCTCTTTTAACTCCAGCGATTGTTTTTCCTTTCCTTCTTTGTTTGTACCGACATCTCCGATATCGATAGAGGCAAACGATTAATCTTCATCAAGACTTGACACCGGTGGACTAGCTGCTGTTGCTGCCTGGGGCCTCTGTGTCTTGGTATGGAAAGCCAGATGCCAGTTTTCGTTCAATCACGATTGAGAGCACTCTGTTCCCTTTAGATGGCGCCACCGCTTCCGTGCAGAACATTTGATTAAAAAATAACGCATACTATCGATTTTGCTTTCACTCTTTTAATTCTTATGCAGAACTATTATTCATAACCAACATGTAAACAACAAAGCATAACTGCAACACTGCAAACAAAGCATAACTGCACATACTTAATTTCAATAGAAAACTCAACAATAAAAATATATTCTCATTGATACTCGATAAAATAAAATGTGTTATCTTTTCTTTTATCTTAAGCAATCTATTCTAATTATTTAAATCCTTAATTGTAGGAAATGACAATTAAACGCAAGAGAAACAGGTTAGGTTATTTGAATATGGCAAAGCACACTAGGGCTATCTGCCTAAAGGGAGGGATGTCTATGTGAAGAAATTTCTAAGGGAAGCTGGCTCTTATTCAAAACAGAAGAAACAGAGAATAGTGTACATTCACATTGAACTATACGTAATAAATAATACTTAATCTGATTATTAATATTCTACAACGCAATACAGTTCTGCATAATAATTTGGCATTAGTATTGTGTGTGTTGAATTTTTTTGAAAAGAATAAGAATTTAACAATTACATAAATTTAATTTTAAAGCAAGAAATTCACTTTAACAACACAGTTCACAGTGTAATAGATCAGGGTATGATAACCTTATACGTTTAGTTATTAAAAATAATCATGTCAAGTAAATCATATGTAAGCGGAGCGACTGAAATTAACACTGCAACAGAAAAATGAATTTGACTCCTAGAAATTATGCAACAAGAAGATTTATAAAACAGCCAATTTTGTTGCAGCAGTACATAGTAAGAAATTTCAAGAGGAACTTTGCGCAGGAATTGACTATAATATTAAAATCACTATCGATTGAGTAAACTCAAGTAACGTTGCAGAGTTAGATTATTTGGAAGCAGGAGATGTAAAAAATGAGCAATGCCTTCGTCGGGACTCGAACCACGGACCTCTCGAACGCGTCGAGCGTGCTGACCGCTACACCACGAAAACATTCGAAGGAGGCGGGAGAAATACCTTATAATGTTAATAAATCATTCAAAACATGATAATAACATATAACATTGTTTAAGATACAAGAACATTATTCAGCATGAAACAGCACTTTTTCGCTAAGGACGATGCAATGGAAATGCATTTGATGCTCGTTCACTACTATCTCTTGAAGTTAAGATCTCGGTCTATAATCACTTTCACCCGTTCACATATATAAATGATACCAGCACTCTAACAATTAAAGTAATCTCCATTCTAAAAAAACTGAAGGAGGAGTAGGGAAAATAATTGAATTTAAACGCCACTAAAGATTAATTATGATGAGTTTTAAAACATCAGCAACATTAAAACCGCATACTTTAATCTCTTCTACAGAGGCATTTGCAGAAGAAGACAAAAAATGCCGACTTCATTCCGTTCTGCTAGATTATAAATGAAACTAGTAAATTGTTTTGGATTTTAAAGACTTTTGTGGATAACTGTACAATCAGATCAGAGCAATCTCCTGAGGAAAATTCGCAAATTCATTTTTACGAAGAGAAAGACTGAAAGACTGTTATGAAGAGAAAGTACATCTAGAAGTCTTGAAGGAAGTATGATAAGCAATATTTGTAGTTCCCTTAAAGCCATTCTTATCGTCGGGATTCCAGCGCATCCCCACACTCCGTTATTCAACGCATTAATAAAAAAATTGTCCTAACCGGCGAAGGATATATTTTCCAAGAATATCTTCGTCTTGGCGCTTTACAAAGGTCGCCTGATCTCATTACTCAGATCTCGTTGATGAGATCCGAACCCTCCGGCAAATGTTGCGGAAACATTTTCGCCACATAAACTTCAAACACCAAGCGCTTCTCTCGATCCCTCTTTCTACCCTCGTCCCCACGTCCCCGGACCTATGTATTCTTCCCCTCGAGTGATTCAAGACAGAAACAGGAAGAAATTTTCCAAAGCCATATTAGAATATAAGATTCCACAACCAATGTTACAGAAATAAATGATGGAATGCAATAAATTAAGTAACAGAATTAGTTTTATGAAACAAACATTTCACTCCACACACAATACAACATTATTAGTGGATCACATATTTTTTGAAATTTAAAGTACTGTTTGATCAAGATAGTTTTCTTACAATTATAAAGAAGAAGCAGTGATAAGGTCGCTTCTGCTTCGTCTTTCCGAGGTTCGATACGTCGGAAGACTAAGATTGAATTCTCACTCAGCTTCTTACAAGAGAATACCAGTGCCGCGTCTGAAGAAGGAATGGTTTGGTTTGGTTTGGTTTATCATGGCAAAGCCCACTAGGGCTATCTGCCTAAGGGAAAGGATATCTTTGTGGAGGATTAAGGGAAACGAGTTCGTATAAACATGCCTTTTTATTGAAAACCATGAAAACACCCGTTCGCTTAAATTCGAACCTAGATCAGAACTACCAAATTTCATCAAATTTACCTTACAGCAGCTACTGTTTCTCTAAGGAAGGAAGACAGCGAGATAGCAATGCTTTTTATACCATTGCTTTCCTTCTAATGGTCGTAGTGTACCTTCGCCTGACATCAGGATTGCTACTGGGTTGCTTTGTTTTTTGTCAGAAGTGAAATAAGGGCAAAACCCCATATAAATGTGTAGTTTTAACTACTAGTTTATAGAAGTACATTAACTTTATTGTTATTTCCAAAATTTATAAACACTTAAATTTAATTTTATTCTTCTTGGCTCCCGTACGAATATTAGCTTAGACCAAAATGTTTACACAAATTTAACGGCAAGCAGCATTGTTTAAAAGCAGGAGTTCAATCTTAATCCAAAACCTATGGAACTTCGCCTCGCCACATATTGAATGAGTATATTTGTCTGATGTAAATGTGAACTGATACCAACAGTTAGTTGCTGTGCCTTAGTAAATTGCTTTAAGAATTCAGCTATATCATATCTGACCCAGGTGTTGTAATTTTAAAATTAGGATACTGCTGTGTTATACCAATAGAATCTTATCAATTGTCACTTTGATAAATCTTTTCACCTCATATTTTGTGTGACGATAAGCCAACGGTTTGATTTGTGTAACGTTTTAGCTTTTAAAATCACCAGAAGCGACCCAAGAAGCAATTATTTTATTTCAACAGTTGCCAAACCAGTTAGATAGATCCGTGTTTAGCTGTTATGTTGCCAGGTTAGTTTAACTAAATTTCACATTAAAGTTACAAGTTTAGAATGCCTCAAATATTGAATCACCTTAATTGTGTATATAGTTAATATAATTCCGCGTTAATGTAGTCTACAAAATTCTTCCTACAGTGAGCTCCTATACCTCGATGTTATTTCTCTTTGAGAGAGGTTTTGCTACATTATATGTTCATATCCTTTTGAGTATTATTAATACACCTATGCCCATCGAAATTAATGATGTTGCTGATAAGAGAATAAAAGTAAACAAACAAAATTAAACTATTTCATGTAGCAACGTGCCACATGCCCCGAGACATCCGTGTTAGAAAGAGGAATGTTGTTGATTATTACTATACAATCAATGTTTAATTAGTATAAAGGAAGTTTTTGGCTCGATTAAAAAGAAAGCCATAAAGAACTCAGAGAACCAAAAAAGAGATAAAATGACTCTGAAGACAGATAAACGCTTGCTGAACACTTGCACTTCAGGAGAGTCCCCGATCACAGTACACACATTAAACGTTTAAAAATCATAGGATTTGTCATTTGTCACAAAGCTTCCGTGAGCATCAAATTCAAAGCTGTCATTACATAGCATTCGTTATTAGCATTGATAAAGTGAACTTAATTCCTGACTTATAAAAGTTCATTAATAAAAGGTATTTTGTAGAAACAGGTAAATACATTTTTATTGTTTCTCATGTAATCAAAGTCCGATTTTGATTACATGAAAATAAAACTAGAAATGAGTGATTTAGAACTGTCTACAGCTGGTGGGAAAGTAGTGAGAGTCACATTTCAGAAACAAATAGCAGGAAACAATTTGTTGTTGAAAACGTTAAAAATTACAGGCTGGCAACGAGGAAATAAGCCTGCTTACTTTCCCAGAACTAAAATTTAAAATTTTAGAAAACACACTTGCACCACGAATGCAATGCTATGCCAAGCAAATTTTAAAAATGTCTCTTCGCATAATAGGAAATAGAATTATTTGTCTCAATCGATCATATTTCCATTTATGCTTAACATAAAAGTGAAATATAAAAATTATTCCGATTTTGTAGTTACTCCTTTTCCCGCATCAATGAATCGAGCGAAATGCAGCATACGAAATCTAAATAATTGAAGCTTGGGTAAACTTCAAGATATGAATGCCTGCATCGAGATCGTAGAAAGCTTAATTGGAGAAAATGGTAGGGGTAAGTCGCGTTTCATGGTATGCTGTTCATTAAATCCTATCGTTTTGAGTAAACGACAGAAACTTCATTCAGCTCTTTAAGAAGCAACTTAATGAATACGAAACAGTTTTAAATACTTTATAAAGCAGAGCCATCAATTTTATGGAAAATGAAACCTTGATTCGATACTGAGAAATTAATTTGAAAGAACCTGTTTTGTTCATATGTTCACTTAAGAGTTTTGCAGAGAAAGTTTAAAGTCTTTTGCAAACTATGAAATATCTGTTAATTATGAGTCACGCAGATCAGCTATAATAATAAGTTAATATCCTGTTAACATTATGAGCAATATCGGTGTAAAGGTTTCTTCATATGATGAATGAAATTTCCGTGAAGCCTTCAATATATATCGAAATTTCCTTGAAGCCTTCGATATAAATCAACATTTATCAACTCTTTTCATTTTAATCAATTATTTTAATTCCAGTTCAGTTCTTTCAAAAATTTTCAAAGCCGTAGCTTTTGCTCTTTTTTCCCTCCTACAGTTTGCTCGATAGATAGTGCCAGAATTATCTTGCTCCTCTTTTATTTCTTTATTTTTTTATAGTTTAGATTTAAGGAAAGGAATTTCGATCTAATGATAAAGAATAGTTTATTTCTTATAGCACAAAATTTTGTAATTATCCACTAAAAATTTATTCACTGTAGGTAGTTAAGAGAAACGAATATTAACATTAGCAATCGTCTTATTTTATTTTTAAAATAATTACGATGCAAATATTAAAGGGGGAAAATATATTAAAATAAAGACATGATACAGTTCGGTAAAATCCAGTTTAATCAAACTTCGCTTAAAAAAATCAAAAAGTTGTTTAAAAAAAGGAACATTGGATAACTGATTAATTTTTAATATTTGTAAATCTAGTCATTTTTGAATTTTTATACCAGCCTTTTTTACCTTATTTCAATGATTACTGATAAGTACACATTTTATTAAAAAAATAATTGATTTCAATATATTTTATATAATAAAAATTTTTATTAAATTAAACGCATAGTACTTTATTTAAAATGTATGCACGTATAGTAAAATAAACCTCGGTTTAAGAGATAGTTTCAAGTATCCACGTTCATTGATGGATTGTACCAAGTAAAATTAACATTATAAGAAGAGTGCTTCCAATTGCTCAAGTATCCCAAACTGAAGTACCTAAAATTACTATGACATGTGTGTTAAAAACAACATTTAAAACTTTAGCAACATTTAAAATTTGCACATTAAAAATTAGGCAATTTAGTCTGTCAATTCTTGGGACTAAACGCAGTAGCAAGACAGTACCTATCAATTTTCAAAAACATTCCATATGTGTGTTTATTATTAAAACTGAAAACTTATATTCATGTTTCTTGCGTTAAACAGGCAAAATATTACTATATAACTGTTTAAATATTTATATTTATAATATATAATTTTCCCTGTTCACACAATAATGTAAGAAACTGCGTTTTTATTTCTTTTGCCTCAGTGTCTGTAAAGAATAATGAATCAGTACGAGGTGATATTTGCTAATGAAACTTTGCTACGGCATGTAACAGTTGCCGTAAAAAATTCGGAACATATGTTATTATCATTCAGAAACAATTATTATTTTTAATGAAATAGATTGCGAAAATATAATAAAATAAATCCAATCGTACAAATATAATAAATCTTATATTTCTGTTACACGTAATAATTTCTTATTTCGTATGCCGAAAATGTACGGCTCACTAAAATTAGAGGACATAGGCAGAAATAAGACTGAGATGCTACTGTAGAGACATTAGGTTATTTCGAAGCAGGAAACATGAAAAATGAGCAATGCCCTCACCGGGACTCGAACCTCTCGAATACGCGCCGAGTGGGCTGACCATGAAGGCATGCTAAGAAGGCGCGAGAAATACCTTATATACTCCCCCTTTTAAATGGCGACTGCTGATTAGGGTACCCAATCGTCAAATACTGGTGGTTCCTGGTGGTGAAGAATCATCATCCACCACCTTTTAGTTCGGGCGCCAGGAGTACCTTATACTACTTATTGAAAAGTGATAAAGCATAATTTGTACGAATGCATTATTTAACATAAATTGCCATGTTTGCCAGATGATTAATCTTAAACTATTCAACTTAACTCAAATTCACGAAAGTTTTGACATGATGGAGAACTGATTCCCTCCTTTTTTTGAAAAAAAGCTTTCTTTAATATGATGTACGCTCACCTATGACATAAATGTAAACCTTACATCTGGATTTAATAGAATTACATTTTCAAATTAATTTTCAATTTATTAATTTGCTTAGTCAAGGCTTATAGAAATGCTCGCATTTTCTCTGAAACAAAAATTTTTAGAAGAAATTCGTCTTCTTTGTAATTTGGAGGCTTACGCAATCCTCCACACTCGAGTTCAAGTTGAGTGAGTAACTTCGCCAATACTTTTGAGTGATGTCTTCTGTTTCTAAGTATTCTGACGCCAGAGATGCTAGTTAAGAACGAGCATTATCATTCATTAGTAAACCTCTGGGGTAACAACTCCCCTGAATAATATTACATGAAGTTACAGGATCGCTTCTATCTATAACTGGCTATGGAACCTCTATCAAAGATAAAACAAATACATTGCGTATAAAGATATAACAAATATATAAAAGTGCGGCCATTTTGTATTATTTCGCTCCATAAAACCTCTTTCATGGAAACTGGATCTTTCATGAACAAACGAAGGCAAGTTACGTTCATTGCTTCATTTAGATCAAAACACGACTAGAATGAAAGTTCCGATTATATTTGTACTTTTCGGTAAACAGTACACTGTCCCATCTCCACTAAATTGGACAAAGACATCACCTTGAGCAAGTCCCTTTGGAAGATAATATAAATGGGACACAAACTATTAGATTTTTCGCATAAATCTGACCTCACGAAGAATTTGGGAAGCAGCAGAACGGCTAATTCGAATTGCTGTGGCAGTCGGAAGATATAAAACCAACTCTCTGATGGTCGTTTCCCGGTTTGTTCAAGCCAATACAGAAAAGGGTCTTCGAGTGCAACTGTTGTTCTTACTCGCCCTTGACCAAGCTGTCTACTAATTCAATAATTTCCTAAAAAGAAGTGCAATTTTTTTATGTGACATTTTGTGGCATAGTCATATCTTGCGCAACCTCTATTTTATTTTCGCTTCTCTTCGAGACTAGCAATTAACCGTCACCTTGGTCTTCAAATAAATGATCTCTTGAGTCATAACTAATGAATACTGATCACTCTGAGGAACTGTATTAAATTTAAAAGATACTAAACACCCAAAATTCAACATGCATCCACTGCACAGCATGTTATCATTCGCTTGATGGCATTATTTTATGTGCTAGCCAAAGCGCAAATACCCAATTTCGTATGTAGTTCCAGATAATTGAAATAAATAATTACAGTATTACATATTGGTTCCAAAGTTTTAATTAGTAAGACTATTTTTGACATTATTATTTAATTTTGATGAGATGCATTTATGACAGTGTACGGTTTTACTATATTTTTCTAATAGTTCTTTTTATTTTAAGACAGCTTTTCTTTACTTCCTCATTTTCGTACCTACGCTTTCCTCTCAGAATGAGTTTTTAGTTTCACGCTTTATGCGAAATAAGGGAGAAACTACTATTTAAGCTGAGATCTGAGTTAGAGTTAGAAAGAGAGCGTGTTCTGCCTTTCGGCCACGTTGGTGCTACGAGTGAAAGCTTCCTAGTTTACGGCCGTGCTGATTATGTGCCTGTCAGTCTACGCTGGTGATTTTTAGATAAAAGCCGACTATTCGGTAATAGTTCCCTATATCTTAGGCTGTTTAGTCCACTTTAATTAAATTCTGCATTTTTTATTTTAAGTTCAAGCTAAAAGTGTTGACTTCCTGTACGCCCAAGAGCGATTTGTGAATATCTTGAGTTAAAAAAAAAAGAATATTTTAACCCTTTTCCGCAGTTTTCATTTACGCAGCATGAAAACAGCGAATAGTCGCTACTCAATTTTACGAGATTCTAGCAGTTAGCAAACCGTATTTCAACTAGAATGCTACAATAGGTCATCACGAAAAATTGTTTTTGCAGTGGTTATGCTCTAATTAGTTTGGATAAGGTATGCTACTGTATTTTTAAAGAATCATTATATATGTTTAATATCACATACCTTTTTGTGATATTCTGTAATAATAAGATCCATTTCAACTTAATAAACCATCTATTCTCAAATGAATCGAATGGTATAAATACCATTGGAATGAGAATAAGAGAATTTAAAAGTACAGAATAAATACAATTTTAAAACTGCATGTACATTTTAACAACTGGCGTTAAGATTAAACAAAATTATACAATAATTTTTAAAAAAAATCTGAAAGGGTTCAGATTTTAACAATCGCCCAAAAGGGATCTTTTAATTAACCAACTAAATTTAATATGATTTATCAGTAAAGATTCATACAAGTTTAGTATGATTTATCAGTAGAGATTATCGCTAGCCATGGTTCAGGTGGAACTGAGAAAGATTTTATAGGATATTAGATGAGTATGCAACTAGACTAGCATAAGAACTTTATACATATTAATCTATATTTAAAAACTTAAAAATGTAAAATAATTCTGTAAAAATATTTCATATTTTTAATTAGATATTATCATGAATTAAATGCACTGTTATTTAAATCAATCAGATTAAAACATAAAAAATAATATTTAAAAACTGCATCTATTACTTTTAAACAATTTAGTTTGTGAATTAATAACAAACAGCTTAAATATGAAAGAAAAATATCTTCCGTTTTTCCGAATAGCAAGTCTCGAATGAAAAGTGGAACAACACACTAAAGTCAAACAACGTAAAATCGTGTTTCGTGACTAATAGCCCTTTTGAGCTAATAAATAATATTAAATAAATGTTAAATGAAGGTGGATTAATTTTTTTAAAGCAACATAATGCAAACTTTGAGCAACAACGAGTAGTAAAGTCAACAAATTAAATCAACTCATGAAATTCATCAAAACATTTACTGTACACAATGTTTCGAGTAAAAACATTGAGGAACTTTGTTAAGCATTAATAAACATGGCAGCTTCCACGCCCCATATCTTTCTATTCGTCTTTCCGAAACCTCAGCCCTGTATCATTTACGATATAAAAAAAGATTCAAGAATATGTCCATACCATTAAATACATATGGATACGGAAATGCGTACGAAAATAACAGCTTTTCCAAAATACTTACTGCTTTGATTGGTATAATGATCTGGATAAACATAATCTAGCCATTACCTAGTCCTAACAGGACAATAAAATAGGGCAATTTTTCTGCTCACTGTTGTTATTGCTCTGGCAGGCCAATCCATTTTTCTCATTAGTTATTTTATGAAATACAAGAACAAAAGTTTGTTCTCCTGGAAAGTATGATAAATTGCACTCACAGAGGTTCACAGTTATTGCTCGCTCCATCATCCGGAACCCCCAAAGATAGCTATTTCAAATTATCCGCCCGATTTATCAAAGACAAAGCAATATTCACAATGGCAGTGATTAATGGCGATACCTAACAGAACGTAACTGTGCGTGCACTACATACCTAAATCCTGATACAGATACGTTACGCAGGCAAACAGGTAGCAGACACATGAAACGCTCTCAGGGTTTATTTTACTAAGAGATACAAAATGATTTAACAGTGTACATAATTTTTTGGATCATGCAGAAGTGACCACACGAAAGAAAACTTACCACTGTATTACATTCCGACAAATTTAGGATTTTTTCGATCTTAATAAAGAATACTTTCGGGAAGGATTTCAAGAAGGAAGCCAGTTAATATTTCTTTATATGAACAGTTAATCAAAGAACGGTCCGTGCAGATTTTGATTTCTCTCCTGGAATCGGACTTTTGCAAAGCGCCGTGCTCGACGAGGTTTAGATATATGTTAAATAGTAAATTATACAAACTTCAAAACTGAAATTAAGTATCTCTCGATGATTAATTATAATCCCATCGTTCCAGTTTAAGAAATAAATCAAAGAGGATTTTCAAATTACCACAGTTTTGGCAACTTAAGATTAGTCACTGAAATATGTATAAAATTTTAATTTTTACTAAGTCGTTTACTATAGTACAATCATTTTCCAAAACCTCCAGTTCTATATAGCATTTTGGTTCTACCAACTGCAATAAAAAAAGGAGGAGCACAGTTACATGTTGTAACAGTCCCAGATACAAAATTTCAACGTTCTATGGCTAATCGTTTTGAGTTATGCGAGGTACATACATACGTACGGATGTACGTACAGACACCATGAAAAATTCTCTTAGAAAAAAGCAATCGAAATTAAATGACTTAAATCATTCTTATCCTACATAAAAATGCCGATTTTAGAGTTCAGAAAAAATTAATTACGTAAAATTTTCATTCTTCTATAAATGAGAATTTGAAAAGTCTTTATTCATAAATATAAGCTTTCCTGAAGTAAAACCTAGGATTGCTTCATGTGTTCTCGGAACGTGTGTTTTAAAACCTAAATAAGTAACCGATGTTTATATAGCCTTTAAAAACCTTAATATCTCAAATTTTTGTCATACTAGACTAGATTCTTTATCCCTCCTTCAGTAATTCGGCTATGTGATACATTTTTCTCGTTAATGTTAGTTCTCGTTGATCTCGTTGATGATTTTTTGTTAGGTGATGCTTCATAGTAAATAGTTTAAGAAATTAATAAATCAACTTCATTCCTTTCTCAACTAGAACTAACATTCTAATACATCAGCTATATGTATACATCCTTAGTACAATATGTCGACGACACACCGAACAAAGGTTATTGATATGGTTAATATTTTTGGAACACCCTGCATAGTTATGGTAATTTTGACTGTCAAACATATACAGAAAGAAAAATCCGAATAAAAAATAGCTATTCCTGATTTCACAGGTTTAGAAAACGCGTATTCGCTTACGCCAATTCCTTGAACTAAAATTTTTTCGTTATCGTATGAGCGTTGCTATTACACTATTCAGTAGATTTATAGAAAAGTTATTTTATTCTAGTATATCCATATATATCGAAAGGACTCTTTTGTATAAAACTTAAATTTAGAACATTTGTGAGTGCTTAGATTAACAAATTATACTGAGGAGCAGCTCATAAAGTAAATTACGCAGATAACAAATTCATACGACAGTTGCCAACAAAAAGTATAGAAAAACTAAAAGTATTTACAAACATACCTTTCCGCAATTGATGTACTCCACCGCCGTTTCTCGAAAAAAGAAATATACGTAATCTTCATGATGGATAGAACTCACAAAACTCGGAGCTAAGAAGAAAAAAAACAATACTATAATTCCTAGAAAATAGAAATAGAAATAGGAATAGAAATATGGATAAATTTGAAAACATTTCGGTCTAAAAACATAGCACTAAACAAGATTAATACAATATTTAAAATAGAGAAACATTAATATTAAAAATGAAAATTTTATTACATCCATTATTATCATTATTATCATTATTTATTACACTAATTATCCTTTAGGTAGCGAGTTTACTACACTAATGGCTTTTCTCGTTGTTGAAGACAGACTCATATTAATTGCTTTCAAAGTTCATAGAACTGTTCATAGAAGCTCAGATATTGTTGAATTTTGCCTAAAATTGATAAATCGTTTAGCGATCTACATGCATAACAGAATTATAAATAAAAAAATTTTTATTATTTAGTTTTCAGTGATATTTTTATTTTTATAATTCAGAAATTTCTTTTTTTTTTCTGATTCATACAGCAGAAAACATACTTTATATTTTTTTCACATCCCCTTGATTACGTAAACAATTTATTATTTCTAAAGTTACGTAATGTTTGATAACTTCAAGTTCACAATTTCATAAATTATGTAAAATGTCGTTAGACATTCGTACGATACGCAAACAAATACCTATCACTGCTTCAGCGAAATAAACCTTTTTCTCTGTAAATTCTGTAAAAATTATGCATGCACTTTTGTAATAAAAATTACTTTTTCTTAATTCTTCTGTATATGTGAAAGGAGTAAAATTTCCCCCTGGAAACTTCCCATGAAAGTTGTTCTTCCAAGGCCAAAAGTTATTATTTATTTAGCTAACAATTAAAGAGTTTTAGAAAATATTAAAGCAAAGGCTTATTCCAAATTAACTAAAATTTAACCACAGTACGTACATTATTTTAGAATGGCTGTATTCATTTCGAGAAATTCTGGAAAAATAGCGTAAATTTAAATATTCGTTTCTGTCTTCCTGTGAAGTTTAAACTGGCATGCTTTTATTTAACTCTTGAATCACAGAAAAAAATATCTGTGTTTTAAAACATAGTATCTTTTCAGTTACGGATTCCAACTTTATAAATAGTTTCAAAATTTCTTGAGTTACAAATTAAATGTTAGTTACAGAATTTTTAAATGAATGATCTTATAATCATTAATACTCTAAATCTATTCCAGGATAGTTTTCAGTAACTTTTTTTGTGTTGAATTAAACTGCACATCTGGCCAGAACTTATAAATGACAATAAATGTCATCTTAAATGTTGAATAAATATGTGAGAATTTTCTCTTTGACAAAAAAGAACGAATAAATAATTAACTAAGCCTATAAAGAGATGAACGACTTAACCCGCAACACGTGTAAGTTATTTTCACGGCGCTGAAACCTCCTAACAACCTTCTTTAAATTCTGTCTCTTCGACAGACCACTTAAAGCAATTAAAACACAGCTTCTTGCAAAACATACCCTTGAAGAAGAAATGTTGGGAAGAAAAAAAAATCTTGGAAAAATTCCAAACTCATCTTTATTAACGACCTGTTTATTATGCAAGAGAAAGATAGAAGAGCCTTGCTTCTGGATTCATTGGACAAGGAAAACCTCGAGTGTGGCCGTAACCTGAACCATTACCCAGACAGCATCGCCGGTTTGCAACAGCTGCGAGCTATTTAAAAGTTTTCCAATAACTTTATGACGCGTGCAGGTAACATTTGGGCTTGTCTTGCGCGTGATGGGCCACGGGTAGAGGTGGTGGTGGTGGAGGTGGAAACTGTTTTGTTGCACCTCGAAAGGGAAAGGGA